>JAAONU010000018.1:38691996-38914496 GCA_012932295.1 Cyclina sinensis
AAAAAAAAAACAAAAAAAAATTGAAGAAGAGTTGAAGTCCCGAGTACAAAAAAACTGTCAGTAACTGAAAACGTTATTAACGTTTTTCTCTCTAAGTAAATACTATTTACTTAGTATATACTATTAGAAAATAATAATTTATATTCATACCAGCCTTTGGTAAACATGATAGCTATTGGGTTAAACAGTATCTTCCTTTGATAAGAAATATCTTGCATGATGTCACGTGTCCAGTCCATGAGATCACGAATCTTGTTGCTAGGAGACGATCTGTCTACATTCCACTTCAATTTTTCTTTGACTTCTTCCCGAATCAAGATCTGTATTAGTAGTTTAGAGTCAATTATTACAAACCATTGACAACAATGTAAACTGTTCTTTATTCACTACTATTCTCAAAATAATTATAAACTAACTATTTAATATTATAAATATTATAAATATTACGACCATGATCTTTTGATAAGCACGATATGAACGTCTGTTCAGTCAAGGAGAACACAACGAAACCATTCATATCAAGTTTGTATTAATGTTCCAGGTTGCTTGAGAAATGGACGTTACGAATGAAGTTGATAATGATTGAGCAGTGCAATCTATTGTATTGAAAATATTAAAGATTCCTTTCTCGTATCATGAATGTTTTACATGCTAAAAATGTATTCAAATATATATTTTTTGTGACACCTTGTTTTTGATTCTGAAGTTGATTTTCTGCAATACGTCATCTTTGAAGATCTCCACGGAAGTACTGTTTTTCTTGTAATACTCGAAGGCTTTCACTTGTTCCGGTGTGATAGATAAACCTGTAAATAATTACAGTCACGATTTTTTGATTTATTTTATAATTATTTATTGATCCAACTTGAGAGATTTTCACGTGTTTTCATCTGAACGATATAATTTTGATTTTTTATCAACTGATGAACGTCTATATCCACAGAAAAACGCTTTAATGAAGTCTTCACATACGCCAGTTGCAAATTCTAATCGGATTTATTGAAAAGGTAAAACGTTTTGATAACCTTCAAAACCTTACTACGAACGCTGTATAAATTTCATAAAATCTCACTGTTTTTTAATCTCAGTTACACATTAAAACACTTCTTGATCTTACCTCATAATAACTGCATTGACAATATTCAAACTTACTTACGTTCGTGAAGATGAGGGTCTATGTCATGCATCCGCGCAAGAATCAAATAGAACTTGAACCCCACAGCCATCAAGTTCTCCTTGAGTGCGTTTTTCTTTGGTCCTTTCTGAAAAAAAAGTATTCAGGAAAATGTTTATACATTTTCGTTTCCATTGGTTTAATGGTAATTTTTCCATAAAATAGATCTATCGCTGTAGCAATACTGAATCATTTCCAAGGTGAGGTAAACATGTACGAGCGTATGATTTCATCATGCTTCATTTTCAAGAATCAAAAAAGTAAACTAAGACTGTTTAAAACTAGTTATTAAGTTATACAGATGTTAAAAATGGCAGGTTATAAAACACAATCCAAATTTCGTAAGAATTTTATGAATGGATATCGAGACAAACGATACTAATAAACTCAAACTTCATGGGCGAGCTACCTGTTGTCCACCTGTGATTATTTCATACAGGTGAGTCTTTGTACTGGAGGACAGCAGAATGCAGTAATTTAAAACTTGGCCCCAAACCCAAAAGCATACGAAGTATTGAATAGTTATCATATATGAATATCACGATGAAAAACCTAAGCTGAAAAATCTGCATATGCATTTTTTAAATAAGCTGACAGACCCAATAGTAAATCTTGCACAATCCTTTCGATATGATATTAGTGCTGGTTGCACGATAGTTCGGCAAATGTTCCGACCAGACAACTACAAATAGCTCGTTTCTTCTTATTTTCTTTCTTTTTAGCATCTCATTTCCTTGGATAACTCAGGGTAAAGGTTTTCAAATGAAAGACTTACAACAACCCCTTTCATGAAACTTCCACCTAAAGACGCAATTGACTTCGCCGATTGCATGTATCCTGCCTCCGACTTGACAATGTCTTCCAGCTTTGGCTTTTCAGACTGGTGCATTTCATAACACTGTGCCATACATCGATATAATGCTTCTTTGTCAAGAGTGTCCTTTACTTCCTGAGAGACATAAGTTTAAGTATGGTTTCATAACTACTGCTTACTGATTTGCATCGAATCGATTTTAGTGGATGTCATACATTGGCAAAAAAGATGTTTCATGTTCTTTCGAACGAAAGGTTAAAGAGCTGGTCTGGAAATACTTTATATATATTGAAGCCCAAGCAGGATTTTGTAAAGGAATGAGTAATGTTGATGATAAATTTATTCTTAATGCAATAATTAGCCATTGTTTTGATAAGGGAAAAACTTTTTTGTGCATTTATGGACTTCAAAAAGGCCTTTGATTTTGTAGCTAGAGATATTTTGTGGTTTACACTTATCAGATATGGCTTAAAAGGTAACATACTTAAAGTTATTAAATATATGTATTACACTGTTAAGTAAAAAATTAAAAGCATGTATTCTTTAAGTGAAATCTTCTCTTGCTCACTTGGAGTTAGACAAGGGGAACGTTTATCTCCTTTTTATTAAGCATTTACTTAATTGATATTGAAGAGACATTTTTCCTTAAAGGTACTGAGGGTATAGCTACTGGAAGCATTAAGATATGTTTATTGTTGTACGCAGACGATATTATTTTATTTTCGAAACAGCACATGGTTTGCAGGATTCATTAAACGTTTTAGCTGACTATTTTGGTAGATGGAAACTCACTGTTAACACCAAAAAAGAAGGAAGAAGAACAAGCCAAGACATCACTTTTAGATACAAAAAACGATGAACTGGAGATCTTGGTATTTTATTTTCCTCTGGTAGCACTTTTAATGAGACGGATAAAATGCTTTCAGGTCAAGCCATTAAGGCAATTTTTAAAATGAACAAATATCTTTACAAGTTCACATATATTCATCAAAAATATATGTTAGATCCTTTTGATAAACTTATCATTCCGAATTGAACTACTCAAGCGAAGTGTGGGGGTTTAACAAAGACTTACAGGTTGAACGCGCACATTTAGGTTTTTGTAAAAGATTACTCAGAGTAAAAATCTCAACACACAATTGTATTGTTTACGCTGAAACTGGCAGATACAGCTCAGAAACAGATATTATGATATTATAAAATTCTGGTTGAAAATTTGTAATTCTAGCTCCGTTAAATATATCAAACAGGTGTATAACTGTCTGAAAAATTGTATAGATCTGAATACTCGAAAGATAAATTGGGTCTCTATGGTGAAACTTTTAATATCAAAACTAGGTTTTAATCATGCTTGGCTTGCACAGGAGGTAGGAGATGAAAAATCTTCTCTAAGTATTGTTAAACAACGTCCGACGGATAGTTACATGAAAAAATTAAGTACATCAATAAATGAATCAAGTCTGGTTATATCTTACAAACATATATTTGATTCAGTTTCAGTAACTAACTAACAGTCATAAACATAAAAAGATCAGAGTAGCATTATCACGTTTGAGATTATCATCGCATAGATTAGCTGTTGAGGCTGGTAGATGGGGTGGTCCAAATATGAACACAGAAAATGTCCCAGGTTTCACAAGTTAGAGGATGAATTTCACTTGGTTATTGAATTTCCAGATCTAAAGAACTAAGGAATATAACTATCAGATAATATTTTTGGCGGCACCCAAGTTATTTTAATTTTTTTGCGATTACATGTATTTACAAGCGAAAACAATAAAGATGTTCAAAATCTTGCAAAATATGTATTCAAAGCTTTTGAAAAAAAGAAAACATTAAAACACTTAAAACTAAAATATATTTTGTCAGCACCAAAAACTTATACCATATGTTATTGCAAAATATTTGGATATCTATATTGTCTCTCCCAAAATGTTAAAAATGTTTGTTTTATAATGCCTCTTTACAGAAAGAAAGTATAAAAGCTTCTTCTTATTAATTTCGTGTCTTCTTTATTTTCTTCATACAACACTGAGATATAATGCATCATAAAAAATACCATTCCTCTTGAGTTCGAACTCAAACCTACACAAGCAAGCCGACCTGCAACGCAAATCCTTAAGACCAATGAAACAAAGAATTTATTCCCAGACGCAGTTGTTAGAGGTTGAATGTTCTTTAGTAACAGTCGATGTGCACTCGTCCGTAATAATGTGAAGAAGTTGTGATCAAACAAAATAATGCATTTCTAAAGCTTTTCATTATAAAAATGTTTTAATATTACATATATTTAATAACTTAAACTGTACGCTTTAAACATAAATAAAAAACGTACTTACCTTTGCAACCTGCGAAGCCGATGGTCCGTTCTCTTCAATCAAAGCATTTATCAATGAGGAAATTGATTCTCTCAGGTCTAATATCTAAACAAACGGGACGCATATATCTATTAAATTTACACAGAACATACAAACAGCCTGTCCTCTAACACAGCATGAATTCAAAGAATATATACTGTTTTTTTTTTTAAATATCATTAAAAATAAGAACTAAGTTCTTCTTTAGAGATCTAATCTATAAATAAAAATATACAAAATGAAATGCAGTTGTTTCATTTCTAAATCTTTAAAGCACGACTATTTAGAATGAATTTATAACTGAAAACAAAGCTGAACTTTATTTAAAGGGAAACAAGTCTTGCCTTTTCAGGTGAACAGTCAGCAATTTCCCCTGCACGTAGTATAAAGTTTATATAGTCAATAGCCTTCTTGTTGTATATTACTTCCCTGTTCTCCTGATTCCCCTGTAATATTCAAAGAAATGTAAACACTGCTTAGAATAGTATAGAATTTTGAGCAAATTGAAATAAAACTTATGGAAGTCATAACAAAAAACTTGATACGTTTTAGAATAAAAATGTTCTTGTCATTAGTACTGTTGTTAGTTCTATATATCAAAGTGTGACTGTTAAAAGGTTCTTAGTAGTACTGATTAAAGCAGCCGATAAAATCTTTTCCGTTTCACACCTCGATATTTTGTTAACCATTGTGCTCTAAAATACATTATATTATATATATAAAAATCTGTTTTAAAAATATTTTATTCACATAAACAAGCTTACCGAACAGAATTCGGTGAGAGTGTTGAACAACTGTATGACCAGGTCGACTGTTCTACCATTAATACTTGAATACACAACATTCAGAAACTGTGCTGTTTCTCCGATTATGTTCAGTGACTTCACATTGTCTGGTTGCTCTCGGAGATAGTTCTACAAAAATCGAAATGTGTCTATAGTACTGTCTAGCAGATACCCTAGGTCTTTTAAGAAATCTTTGAATACAGCTGAGAGAAAAAGTCTTTGTCAACATGATTTTTATTTGAATTATTTTTGTGGGATGAATAAGAAGGATGTATCGAAAACTTACACCACCTAGAAAACCCAAAACTAGAGTGAAAATAGTTTTTAGTCTTTTCTAGTCGGGCCCAATACTGAAAGTTGAATTAAAGATATCATTTGTCGGACATGCGCCAGATTATTTTTCACTTTTCTCAATATATTAAAAGTCAAAAAGTAGAGTTTATTTTTTCCAGTGCAGTTGAAATAAAGATATCAATTGTCGGACATGCGTCAGATAATTTTTCACTTTTCTAAATATATTAAAAGTGGAAAAGTAGAGTTTATTTTTTCCAGTGCCCTACTTCAATGGTAAATAATTTGATTGAATAAAAACGGAATTACCGTCAAAATAATCAAACTACTATCAGACAAAATATCGATTTTTCAACTTCTGCAGTGACTTCCAAAAGTGGAATTTAAACAGGTAGAAATCTCTGTGGCGGAAACATGATTTCATAAATACCTGCAGTCCTACATGCTGACCGTCACATATTCTAGCCAGAACTTTCAAGACGAGCTCTATGCAACCATCATCCTTGTATTCCAGCATATCTGCTACACTCTCATCCATTTCAGAAAACATCTGCTCCGCGCTGTCTTCTTCTTCTTCCTGAATAATAACATTAAAAAATAATAACATTAAAAAATAATAACATTAAAAAAATAATAACATTAAAAAAATGATAACATTGAAAAAAATTATGAAACGAAGTCAGAATGGTGCTAGTTTAACACATAGCGCACAGTGAATTAACACTACAGATAGGAACCTTGAAAAGTGTTTTAAACAATCTAACAATCATAAGTTACAGATATTCTGTAAATGAAACCAACGGTGAAAAATCGTGTACACACATTAACAAATCTGTTTAAAACATGCTAAGTTTAATTCAAACGGTTTCCAAAACATGACTTTTTTTACAAACTTGTATAATAGCAGTTGGTATCAAATGTTACTATTTATGAACGACCTACTTCAAACATGAATGGATGAATACTTAAATGCTACAGTTTGCTTATCCTAAAAAAAAAATTTACTAAGTAAGTTATTGATAAAAATAAAACGACATTTATAAAACAACAACATTCACCTCTGCAGGTATGTCCACCATCTCAATCTCTCCTGTATCAGGTTTGTACTCTACATTGAGTTTGTCGTCCATCTTATCGGGAGTCCCTGGCTGAAGCAAGTTCTCATTACTGCGGTCACTTATATAGTCTTTCGACAGACCATTGGTCATTGGCGGTTTCGACTTCTTCTTCTCTGAATTTTTTCTCTTCTTTGATTTTCTTCTTTGTTTTTCAGACATTGGCTCTCTAGCTCTGCTAAGTGCTCTCTTTATAATTGAAAATGACATGAATTTTTGAAATAAACAAACAGGTTAAATGACAATAAATGTTGAAAGCAAATTAAAGTTAATTTAATTGTTGAACTCTTTTTTCAATCATTTTTCGTGTTCTTTTCTATGGATATAAAATCAAATAGATACACAAAAAACTCATAAAATAAGTTACTAGTATATTAATGTTAATTTTAATTTAGAATAAAAAAGAAAGATTTTTCATAGGGAGTAATACATCAACATTGATACACAGTAGCATAAAACTATAAATATTTGGCATATTTAAACTGATCATTGTTAAACATTTTTGGAGAGTCAATTTTAAGTCGTGCATGAAATATGAAACTAGGGACATAATGTCAAACGGAGTGCATAAGATGAAGTAGAGAGAGGAAACAATTCTCATCCAAGAAATGCATGCGTGCACCTATAGTGTCCTCAAAATATATTGTGAAACTGTAGACATTTTAAAAGCTGGAAATGTAGCATATTAACATGTCAGTGACAACTTATGGAAAAGCCTCAATTTTACATGTATATCTTAGATAATCATAAAATTAAAGTTTTAAATGACACTGCTAAATACTGAACATCAGTCAATTTTCAAATTCGCCATTAATTACTCCCTATAACAATATAGTCATATGTTAGGTCCATCTGCTCCATTAGCTTATATCATATAATGAATTAATCGTGGATAGCTTTTTATAGTACACATTAATTGTGTGACAAAATCTTTATATATGAATTTCAACTATACAGGTTGGGTTGCGGTCAAACACGCCCGAGATAATTAAGTTAAAAAACTTATTTAAGCACTACGAGTTATTTTAGCCGAAACTTCCAGCATATTATTTCATTTCTCTAGTAATGAGACAGAGTCTGACAAAAAGGGTAATATGGAAATGAAAGTGCTCAATGTGCAAGATTACTTCAGGAAAAAACAACCAACCATTGAAATATTTGTGCAAATGAGGCAGCAAGAAATATAATCTTTTTATGGAAAGTCAGTATACAAATTGTTTCAAATATTATACAAAGCGCTCTTTTAAATATTGGATGCAAGTAATCTGTGTATATAATGCATAATAATATCTTTAATTATACCTTCTTTTTCGACTTCTTGACCTTTAAGATGCATTTCTAGAGAAAGCAGAATTCAAATTAAACATCATGTTTGACATTTGCTTATTTAGCCTATTCTTTTTTTATTCAAACAAAACCTTTTTTCAACAGGGTTTTTTCTCCTTACAACTTTTATTTCTCAGGACATGATGGAGATTACAAAAGAATTTTATTTCAGCTGCTTTCAAGTAATAACAAGTATGCGGAAATATATAGTTTTACGATCATCTAATTCTTGGAATACTTTTATTGTATGTACAATTTGAATCTTACCCATCCATGCATTTTCTCCTTCTTAAGTCTTAGCTCATAATGTTGTATTTTCTGTAAAGCTTTTCTTCCTAGGGTCAAAGTGGTTTGAAAGCTTCCAAAGTTGGTCATAAACTCTCCTCGCCTGCTTTCGTGCTGCGCCAGAAGTGCTCTTCTGTGGTTTTATAAGAAGACAGTTAAAATCGTTACAGTAGCATCTACAAACAGGTAAGCATGTATTTTGTCTTTATTGGATTAATTCTAAAAATATTTACAAACGTTAGAATATTTGAGTTTTAAGACGCTTTTTCTTATTCAAAGATGATATATAATTAAACCACAAGAGTTACATATGTGCCTAAACTTTCTTCTAAAGAACATTTAAAGTTATGACAAACAGAGGACACTTGTAATGTGTATGATAAATCTAGATCTGCGAAGGGTCTAGTGACTACCTTCGTGACTCTTGCTAGTTAGTATGTAGTTGATGCATCATTTAGTGAAACAGTGTTTCCTGCAGATTTGAAGATATGGGGCTGTAGTTAGCTGTCTGAGTAACTGGATTTTTCGTTAAAAGAGTAATAGTAACACATATGTAATTCTTGTAATTTCAGTATATTTTTACTTTATAACTGCAATTAGGCCTTTTAATATCTTTGCATTATATAAGTATATTAAAGTTGCTTTAAAAAGTAAATTAGAGTTGCTTTACAAAAGAAAACAATCTAAAAAAGTCCCTGTAATTTATTTAATGAAAATATATCTATAATAAGTCAATACTTTTATAACACATCGTTATAAAACCTAACTATCTCGTTGGATGAATTTAAACACATTTAGATTTTTCTAACACATATCAAAATTTAAACATGCACATACAAAATTTATCTTTGTACAACGGCCTTTTAAACAATTACGTGTGCCATCGTTCTAGGTTAAGTTTTTGCCACAATATTGAAGATATCAATCTGTATTAAGTCCCGTACAGACTTAGACAAAATGTCGTTGTAACAAAGAAGTAACAAGTTATAAAATCTCAGAAGGAAGAGCGTGTTCTGTTTAAGAAATTTTCCCCATCAATATTGTGATAACCGTGGAGTTAGTTGTCGGGGTCAATTCTTTATGATACTCTCTTGATTCTATAGTGCTTTGTCCAGATCTGTATAAGGTGGAAGGAGCAAAATAAAATTGATAATAGACTTTATAAAATTGATTAGAAATGGAAACAAAATGATATCTTCGATCTTAAGGTGAATACTTAACTCTAAATACGATAGTACACGTACCATTTGAAAGTTAATTTAATGTGTACAATGTGTATATACACAAGTGAATTCATGACAACCAACTGAAGATTGAACATAGATTCCTTATGTAGACGGCTCTTTACATTCAAATGTCTTTGAAGCATCTTAAATCTTAAAAATGCACATTCATCTTCTTTATTATCTAAATATAACTACCACTGATTTACTAGTCAATATTTATTAAAAACTTATAATATATACCATGCATCTGCAAATGATTTGAAACATAAACTAACAAAAATATGTAAGAAGGACAAGAAAAAAAAGGTCAGGAAAAGACGTTCATAGCAAAGCAATTGAATCAATTTTATAAAAAAAGACATCTTAAAAGAATACAATCAAATGGCAGATAGTGATGTAAGTCAGAAGTAAACACAAGGCTGGAAACAGGAAAAGTAGGTATAAGAAATAAAGCTTTAATGTCAATATATTTGGATGTTTAAGAGTGTTCATTAAAGGTACAAATATGAAATCGTAAGACAAAAACTTTAATGATAAAATGTTGGACGAAAAGTTATTACAGGAAATTAATTATGTGATAAAGATAATTTTTAACGACAACCAGTGAAATCTTTCAAACTTTAAAAATCACTATAAATGAAACAAAACATGTAACAACAATGTCACTTTCGTAACAGATAACTTGAGTTTTTATAAAAGAAATCTGATATAAACAAAAATGTTCCTCATTATTCCAGCGTAGTTCAGGCAATAGAAGTGTAACAAACATACCATCCAAATATCTTGTATCATTTGCATTTCGAATTGAACCGATTAGTACTAATATCTGAATAAAACCATTTCTAAGCTTGCAATTAAAAATACTCTAACATTTCTTTTAAAGAAAACATATATACATTGAAGCTTGTTACAGCTGAACATGAAACTAGCCAATCAAATTTGTTAAAGTGTATAATTACCCAGAATTCCTCAACGACTTTTTGATCATGAAAAGTCTATCGATGGGAATTACAATGTATATGATTAGAAAATTTATCATTCAAATTTTTTGAACAGCAACAATGACACAGTAACAAAACACACAGAGTGACAGGAGCTGCTCATTTCAAATTTGTAATAGGTAACTCATGAAGATAAACATTTCAAGGTAATATGTGATAATTATATCAAAGAACTGTAGAACTTAAACAAACTTTGATATGATGCTATAGCACAAGTTTATTAAAAACCTAACATTTGCAATTTTCAGCAAAAATAACCATGATAAATTTCACCAATTAAATACGGAATTGTTCAATCTGCAAAATTTTATAAAACAAATTTACACACGTCAGTTTACACATTTATCAACTCAATTTAGGTGCTGTTACAATCAAATGTAATAACAACAAGACCTAACTTATGTATTCAAATATATCAGTAACTTACAGTTTATTGTTTTAGTGTTTAAGCGGCAGTAAATAGATACAAGGAAAGCAAAACAACACAAAAACAGCTAGACACTACACAGACACAATACAGAACGAGAACTTGGACAGAGTGAAGACGCCCAAAGAACACAGGTATTTGTCTTTCGTTTATATGTTTTCTTTCAAACTCTTTTAAAAATAAAATCTTTTCTTATTTCACAAAAATGGTTGCATCTTCTATTTCATCTGCTATCACCATTCTATGAGTATTTCTACCGAATGAATGTAACCGAATTATTGTAACTCAGCCCGTGTTCTAGAGCATTACAGAAATTTGAATGATTGTGCACAGAGTAGGATATACAAAATGTAATTATAAACAATTGATGTAGTGAATCGTGTTCTAGAGCATAACATTTTTTGAATGGGCACAGGGTGGAACAATGAAAGATTTACTAACCGTAATTTTATATAACGAATATTATTAACTAGAGTTTACATTTACAATTGATATCCATGTCAAATACATTTTTAAAAAGAATATTAGAAGTATTAAAAATATAACGTGATCCATATTTTCTGGAATGATTTTAAAAACATTTTGAATTATTGATATGCTCGCAAAACAAAACTTACTTTTCTTTGATCGAGTTGGTTGACACCTGCATCCGATCCCTGACAGCCATGAAGAATACTTCTTCTCGTGTTGAGAAGAAATAATCAAGCAACGATTGCTAAACAAACAGAAATTTGTACCTTCAGACAAGTCGACCAAAGTGTTAGAATTGTAATAAATATATAGTTAAGTAAATTCATAGAGCGTAGGGAATAAGTAAGATTATCATATTCCGTCTAAATCTTGTAAGTGATACCAAAACTGATATTTTTTACAGTTTTCACAAAACTGAGTAAGCTTAATAACAGAAATACAATTAATTTGACAGTCATACGTTGGGTATTAATCGAAGAAAAACTATGCTAGTTTCTCATTTACCTGGACTTCCCTGTTTGCATTGAATAACATGATGCTAATGAATGCTAGAACTTCCCTAGCGATAGCATCACTACGTCGTGCAAGATGAGGAAGCACTTTGTTCACAACATCATGTGAGTTAATTGACGTCTGAATTTCTTTGATATGTGCCAGCTGCCTGTTATAGAAATATATGAAATAAATAATACTTGACTTTTGTAAAATATGGAAGTGGAACAAATATGAAACTATTACTCATATTGCCTACAGCAAACAGGGAGTTTTATGTGGCGTTTTGCTCAATGTTCTTATGAAAATTCTTTCCTAAGACAAATAAATAAATGTTTGTATCATAACATTTCATACTCTTACTCATACTTAGGCGACAATGATATGCCTTTAAAAAGTCACAGTAAACTTAAGATCGTTAGCTTTAATGTCTTACTTCTTTACTTTAGCATCTGCAGCACATCCGGACCAGTCGTCGGGTAACTTTCGTTCCTCATTGTGTATTATGGTCCGTAGAATCTGCAGGCATTTGACATCTAGCTCTTCTTGTGATCTCGATGCAGACACAGCAAAACGTATCTTCTTTGCCGATATTCTATGAAGAAGGGAAACACAAAGACAAATTTAAAAGACATTACTTCAGCACTAGAGTATTCTAATTTAGGAATTGTAGTTTTTCAAGATCTTTTATTTTTGTCCTGATAATACAGTTAATGGATCAGCTGGTAAGATTATTAGTAGTCAAAGAATCTATGAAGGTTACACATAACATGATAAAATCTAGACGGTAATAATACGGAAATTTAATCAAATAAACGATCATTATGAAAATTAAAACAACTGAAAATTAATATACTTTATTTCGAATGATATGTAGATATTTCATTTAAAAAGCATTTAAACGTGGATGTTTTGTATTAGATCTCTTTAGATATTTTCTAGTGAAATGAAAATCAGTCACAAATAGACAAACACAAGCACAATATTCTTAAGACACTTTATCAATTAAAACTTTTCGTATTAATCATAAATTGATATATTCAATATGTTAATCCTTCACCTCAATTTTGCACATTTTCTTTACGTATACAATGACCGATCCCGCCCACCGGAACGAACACATTTATATGTTAACAATAACAATGGCCCGTGCATGTGTACAACAAAAGAAACATATACATTTTTCATTAAGATCACATGCAATCTCAATAGGATTTCATAGTATGAAGATATGTATGATATATAAGGAGTATGTAGACCAATAGTCAGAGTGTAGACGAACAGGTAAAATGGTGAACAGATATATGTGTTCTAGCATTATTTCAGTGATTATAGATATATTAGACGATGCAACCATCTACGGAATGTGTTACAAAGCACACGGTGTGTTTTTTCCACCAGAGAAACCAGGTTTTATTACATACCCAGACGTTTTATTTCGGCTTCTATAATAGCTTGCTCCTATTCTAAATTACAAATCATACAATTACTACTTATGCTGAGGGTAAATTCGATGAGGATCGACTAAAAGGTAAAAAATGAACGGTAATGGATTTCTACATTTCTATGAAAGTAAATAAAGTTGGAAGCGTTATACAACATCGAAATACATTGGTAACTGTTTGCTCATTGTCTAAATAGTAACTAAGAATAATAAATATGCTATTGATAAAAAACGAATGTATCATATGAAATGGAATTACAATAGACAATACCGATATAACTCCTTTTTCTACACATTCATACAAGACACTAATATATGCTAAGATGTTATAATAAAACAAAAACTAAGTTTATTTTTATGTCTCAACTATTTTCAGGTCATTTTCTTGACATTCATTTCTTGCTGCAGGCATCAATATTTTTTATTGATTAGTTATTAGTTAACAATTGTTATTGTTGAAAACTATGTTTTATTTTAAGCTGAAAATGACTTAAATTGTAAAACTTCAAACTACTAGAACTGCTAAAAATGCCTTAAAACATTAGTTGTACTTACGCTAACTGGTCCAAGAGTTTTCTTGTCAAAGCATATCTTTTAGCTGGTTTCTTTTCTTTGGTATCAATAAAACATTTGACTAAGTTCTGGAATTCATCACCAAGAGGTAACTCTTCGTTGCTTCCAAGTTCTGTATATTCTATAATTTATAAAAGAAATGCATTGATGTATACATCAAAGGGTGCCATCATTTTGCACTGAATAAGCAGTATAACATTGAAAACATTTATTTACACTTCAGACATTTGTGATGCAAGTTCCGTCCATGGATTAGTATCGATACCAAAATCAAGGAACGCAAATGCAGAAAACTGCTCACACCAAAACATCCTTTCATAGACAAACAAACACCCTGACAAACATGCAAAGCTTAGATTTTCATTACATTTTCATTACACAAATTACTCAATTTCATTACATTTTCATTACACAAATTACACAATCGCGTATGCCGCTGTTGGCTGCCTTATCATGAAAATTTAGTGTTTTTTTTTTTGAGGGGGGGGGGATAAGCAGATTTTCATACCTTTTTACAAATAGGATAAAAAAACTGGTCAAATTTAAAAGCAGTACTGATAATTATCTTCGTATAAAAATTTGTGCATCACTTTTCAATTCTCAATAATAGCCTTGTTCACATTTATATTATTATTAACACTGACACCTTGACATCTGGTAATAATTCATGTTGTTTAGATATCCTCACCTCTTTTTGTTTTGTATTTTAGCTGTTGTTGTACTGTATTGTGGCCGACATGAACCCGACTAGAGTTCTGGGCAAATGTGTGGAACTTCGCATTCAGTTCAAGTTCCGCGGCATAGTACTCCATATTGCCCTGAGAATAATACACATGTTGATGTCAGATAAAACACATACCCGGACTATTTTTTTTATTTCTTATAGTGTTGTTTTTATTATAAATTTTACCTACAAAATAGTACATATTTGTAAGTGTCATGTATTGATACACCTATTATGTTTGGTATTTAAAATTGTTGTATCAAACTTATAACCTTTTTCAAATATTGTTATTACTTACTGTCTGTAGACACGTACAATTCAAACTTAATTTTTTTACTAAACCATAACTTTCTAAAGATGCGTATGTATAAAGCAGGACACCTACCTTTCTTACAGCGCTTTTAGTGTCCCCGACCTTCATTTCAGATGTAAACTTTTCAAGCACTGTTACCAAAATCTACAAGATGAAAGAAATAGTAAATTTAATACATACATACACCAAAAGGTAACCTAACTGACATTTTTCTTCATTCTGTCATTAGGTTGCTTAATAAATATTCATTATAAATATGCTTTTAGCAAAAACGCAACTTTTAACATATGCTTCTTTGTAATTTTTGTGTAGAAATTGTAAATTCATTTATATGAAAAAATAATTCAAACACACATAAGACATATGTCTCTGTTTAATATATTTACAAATTGCAATTTACATTACACTGTAGTAAATAGTCTGATGAAATTTCTGTTAAAAAAGAAACTTCAGCCCAGTTTTAGCAGTCACATACTGATTTTGGTGTACTGGAAGCACTGACAACTGCCGTTACTGAGGTAACAAGACACTTCATATGTGAGGGGTTTGTCATCATTGATCCAGTTGCATCAGCAAACGCCTGGAAAATATGGATACACTTCTTCGTTTAGTTACTATTTTCAAAAATACTTACTTAATGAAGACCTTTTTCTTAAGAGAATAAATAATAGGATCAATCTACAGACCATAAATCACAAACCATAATACCTACCTTATATTAAGCAAGGCAAAAATTGACTGTATTGACTAATTTTATATCAAGTAGACTGCTAACATGTGACTTATTCCACAGAACAGTATAACACAAATAATAAATGATAAAAAATCATATTACCACTAAAGCAGTGGCCAAACTGTCTGTGTGAAATATCTCATCTGGGTACAGATCTTTGTCTGGCGAGTAAAAGGATGTATAAAATACCTAAAATATACAATATAAATTTCATCAACTTTTACATCGTCGGTAACCCCCGGTACATATTCCGCACAACTACATTATGTACCGTGGGATAATTGACTGCTGATTATTCGTTTTCATGAATATTTATTAGCAAAGGGATGTAACACTTCGTCGAATGAGATGCCGCATTACAAATAGTGTGGAGAGTAGGCATAATGACAAAATACTTAAAATTGACGTATTTCCCAGGATTTAAACATAGGCGCGGAAGGAAAATTGTAACAAGTAATTTCATTGGCTGAGATTCCGCAAGAGAAATCTTACAGAAACCAATGAAAGTAGGTAATGAATTATTCATGAGTACGAAATTTTACCAGCAAATTGTCCCACGGTAGATAAATAGAGTGAAACGGAATGGATCGAACGTGGGTTTCCGACGATGCAACTTTTACAATAGCAGAATATTTTAAAAAAGATATTGGAGTGGAAAGGTAATGCAGGCAGTGAACAGGTATAATTCCTATTCAAGTGATTTATAGTTGATTATACTATAACAAATTCACAAATATGTATGTAAGATACATACCTCTAGGAAAGGTATAACACCTTCTAGAATGTAAAATATTCCACTGTGAATCAAACTGTTTGTGTCGTGCGCCTCTGCCACAGCACTGAAAAAATGTCAATGAATAAATTTCAAATACTAGTACAAGCTAAAACATTTTAATACGACAAAAAAAAATCAATCAAAAGCTACTCGAGTTACGTGTTCACATCCTGTTAAGTGCCAGTAAGTTACCGGTTTGTTCATTTAAAACTTTGGCTTTTTCTCAAAATTAGTATATGGCAAATTTTAGAAAAAAGCTATTTTGTCAACAAGAAACCACTTGCTCACAAATGTGATAAATTTATATTAAATTTAAGAACAATAGAAGCATCAGCTGGCATCCGTAACACAAATATTTACAAAATATTTTGGGCACACTGCGCATATAAATCAATCCTTAAAGACCCACACCTACCTCTTTGACGGTGACATCTTTAGGAGGTCTGCTGCTTTCTCTGCGAGACCCTTGACTGATTCTGACAACTGAATGATCTCACCAACAACTGTTCCAATAAAGTCCCAAACAGCTCTGTAAAATTGAGGGTGTATTTAAAAAATAATCAGTGTTTTTTCTACCCTTTGAATATTTGAATCGAAATAGGTGAGGTTTATATAAGGTTAATTGTTAGTTATAAATACCTGTTATAAAAAAAACTCACAATTTAATTAGCTTTCTATTGTTAACGTCTAAAATACCAAACGGCAATGTTGAATTTGAATGTGTATGAACTGGATCTTCTGTAAAACAGTTATTTAATTCAGGAACAATTTCTTACGAAGAATAACGACTGTAGCAGACGTGTGATAAATCAAGTGAACAGTTTATGTAATTAATGTTGTTATAACTCATTATCATTAATGTCTTACTTGTGATGTTGTAGGTCAGCTGCACCACTTTCAATCAGATTCTCAGCGGGCTTCATGTAGACCCACATCATGAACTTGATAAAAGGTCTCTTGATGTTACAGTCAATGTCACTGTGATTGATTACCCAGAGAATCTCCTCCACAGGCAAGATAGTCTGGCACAACGACTCAATGAACTTATTCTCGCCCTATTAGAGACAAATACGGGAGAACAATCAAAATAATTATTGTCGCAATAGGATATTGTTGATGATAAACCTGCTTTGAAGCTGTTAGTTGCATTGATAAACATTTTTATATGTGTTAACGGTAATGCTGTTTTACTTTCTTTCAAGTTAGTCATCTATGAATACAGTTTTCGTTCAAGTAGCTTAGATCTATCAAAAATAATTTCATTTTTTAATAGTTGTAAGCCTTATTGTCATAAGCTGAGAATCTTAATTGGTAGTTTTCATCAGAAAATGGTCATACGCGTTAAACGCAAAACCTGATTATCCTTTTTATTTGAATATGATGCACCATTAAAATGTAAAATTTCCTCTACTTCCTTTTACAGTTCTTCATTCAAATGCTTAATTGATACGATGGCATTTCTTGTTTAATAAAATAACTGTTAGAAGTTTTGTAGAAAAAAGTGTTTTACCTCTGCACAGGTCGCTAACAGATCTACCAAATGTGCAAAATATGCAAGATGACCCTCCTCTGCCTGATTGGTCAATATGTGTTCCCTTAAAACATAAACGATTTCTTCTGCATAAGTTAAACATTTTTACAAGATTTTACAAGTAGAACTTCCGTTTTAACACCTACCCTAAGGTAATAAGTAATAACATGTATTTTAACCTAATTATTATATCCTGAAACTACATATTTCACTTTAATCTAAAAATAAACACCACCGTATTAAATGGTTGATAGATAATGTAGATGAGCACGTTTACATGCAATAACAACTTTTTGCATGCAAAAAATAAGATGCAACAAAATACTGCGGATCTTTCGATAAAACCAGTTAGCATAAATTTCTTAGTTCGAAAATAGTTAAGTCAGGCACACTACTATCTTGTCTTATGTAATAAAAGGGCTGCAACTCCCAACAGACAAACATTGATAATGAAAGCACATACCAATAGGGCAATAACAGTGGGTCAGATAACTGGCCTCTTCTGAAAAGAAGAGTGTGAACAGTATTTGCATGCAAAGACATCACATGACATAAGTTTACTTGATATCATTCACATATTGTGTAAATATGTTTTGGCATGCAAGACGCCACATAATATAACATGTTTTGATAAGATTCATTGAACTTTCTGAATATGATGTGTGAATAGTAGCTGGCATGCAAAGATGCCACATAACATGGCTTGATAACATTCATAGAACATTTTGTGCATATTTTGTGGATAGAACTTTGCATGCAAAGCCGTCACATACATAACATAGCTTGACAGAACGCATCACACATTCTCAACATTGCGTCTAAATTATACCGTATTAATATTTAGTATATTTGGTTTTGTTATTCCGGGTAATGGAAAGCATCGCATGACTAAAGTGATACACGTTGGTAAAAATAAAGCCACAGAAAATCGACATGGCTCGTGCAATACAATAACTCTATAAATCTAAAAAAGGTAAGCACGATTAGTCTACACATATTTTTTGACAATTCATGTCTTAAAAGGTTTTATAATCTTTTTAGTATTGACGTGTATTTTAAGAAACATGTTGCCGTATTTAATTCACAAGATGAAACGCTTGAAATGATAATAAACAAAACACAAACAATATCTCATAAATCTAATGCATACTTTTGATAAGATGTTTTCATATCATACCTCGCTTCCCGAGGCTGATCAAGGACGTAGGCAGCCTTTTTAAAGTTCTGCATAATGTATTTCATGACAAGTGCTTGATTTCTTTTGATAGTAAGATCTAAACCTTCTACTTTGACAAGAACGTTTAGGAGGTCGAGAAACTCAGATGCATTGTTCTGATGATCCGCAGCTAGACGTACAATCTTCTTTATTTGCTGAGGATGAACTTTTAGACATGTCGCCTGGTTTGCGATAAATACCTGCAAAAAGATACAAAATATGACACATTTATTTGTCTAAACATTTTTAACTGAAAGAAGACATCTGAAAAAAAAATCCCCTACAACAAATTCAAAGTGACTTTGAAAAGCAAAGACAGACAATACTTTAAAGGCAATAAAGAAATAAAGTAACTTCTGACATCAAAGTATGTCAATTTACGCCGTTAGATCAGTTTTAAGAAACAAAATATATCTACTGTATTTCGGGCACATGTAATTGCATTCTTTTGCGCTGGACAATTCCAAAGCGACTAGACTCACCTCTTTCAAAGCCAGAGCCAGATCAGAGGGAACAACTTGAACATCGAGCAATGTATCCAAATGGTTGAAAATCCTAAACTGAACATTGTCATTTTCCCTGGTCAACAACTGTAGCAAGTATAACGTTTTCTGGAAGATCACCTTCATGCCTGCATACTGTTCCTTCTGAAAATATAAGATTTACCTTAAGAATACTATACTTATAATACCGTATACCAAATGACAGATTTTCCCTTTTCAATTTAACGACTAGAGCCTATACGTATAAGATAAAGCATAATGCTACCAGGTAATGTAACAAGTCATCTACATGTATAAGGATGCATATACTCACCAATAACTTTGCGTCTATTTCCTGTGACAATATATCAAGAACAATATCCAAAATTCCTGAAAGAAAAGAGAAAATTTTGTCATTCCTATAAAACAGTGCAATTAATTTAGATCTGAAACACATTTACACTTTTATGAAAAAAACTCAAACTTTTTTTTAGATATCATTTGCTTTTATTAAAATTGAAAATGTTATAGAGGCAATAATTTTATCACTTACCATGGCTTATCATGATGTTTTGGTTCATGAAATGAGGTTCATGTGGGTTCTTTGGTAAGTGGCAAAACCTGTAAATGAGGCAATTGTACATCTAAAATTCTGCAAACTACAATAACAATTAGATTAAATGAGGCCATTTAACTGTAAATTAGATGCGCTTATCTATATTTCTTCATTAGCAATAATAAGTAATACGTTCAATCAAGAAAAAAGCATGAACTATTTAGGTACCAAGCTTGTTAAAGGGTATTTCTTACTCAGCCAGTTCATCAAGGATTTCGCTCATCAGCAGGACTTGTTGGTCATTCAATTTCTGTTTAGCCAGCCGTCGTAATACGGGCAAGCTTCTCTGGACCTCTCTGTGTACCCTCGCTGAATCCTGAGATAACAGTATCTGTAAAATACATTTAATGAAGGTGTTCATGAGAACCAAAGTTCCTGGCAGAAAACAGTGTTTTTAGATAATCATTTTTCGTAGTTAAATGCACCTCTTTTACCCGTTTTAAAAGTGTTTGCATTTGGGTTAGCTTTATTACATATCAGTTAAGCGAAGTGCAATGAAAAGAAACTAAACAATAGTTAAGGCAACTTTATATCAGTTGAATATGTGTTATGAATACACTCTACCTGTGCTTCCAAAGCCAGACGAAACATGTCACTCTGAGACGAATACAGTTTATTCAGGATGTCCAGGGACTTCATCACCATCATATCATACTTGTAGTCAGACAAATCCTGAAATGATATTCACTCATTCTAAACTGATGTTCAAATGAAATACATTTAAATAATAAGCTTCTCTCTCAAATAACGGACATAAATTCTACTCATGCTCTATATGACGGAAAACACTTTCATTTTTTACTTGTATGTAAGTAGATTCCTTTTAAGTGTCTTTAACTTACTGAACCTTTTTTCACATTTGTAAATATTACAATGTTGATACCGAAACTTTGATGAGCAGATTTTATTTCAAACATCAACAAAAAATGCTGTTAGATTTACATACCAGTAATACTGTGGTAGTACTATCTATGTCAAAGATAGACGATGCGTGAAACATGTCTTTCAGTTCTCTCAGTACTTCCCTTTGTTTTTTTATCCCTCTCCTAAAAAAGAAGTATGCTGTTCTCATTACGAATAATTACAAAGTTTCAGCTGCATACTTAGCATACGAAAGAAATATTTTATAGCCTAAATTAATGGTTTGTGCACGGCATTCTTTTTTAAATATAACAACTGTGTTAGGTTTACATCTAGAAAAGACTAAACACAATCACGAAAATAACATGAAACAATCGGGACGAACATGTTTTTAGAATTTGCTTGTCAAAAATCATTTGATAGGCGCAGTTAACCTGCTATTTATTGAAATAATATATTGATGAAATCACAGGGCTTGTTTAGAGCTTTGCATATGCAAACATTTATTACTTAATGAATTTGATCAAAAAGCATTCTTTTGAACAAAAACCGATAAGCACATAAGAATGTTTCAAACTGTAGATGAAACACATTTTACAATTGTTTGAAGATATCGAAGTTCCATTAAGAGACAGACAATCGACGAGAAAAAATTGCACACTTGACAATTTGCACATTGCACAAATCACTAACATAATCAGGTTAAACAAACGAACTCTTGAGTTGAATAGCAATATGAAAGAACTTCAATTTCCGGCAATCAAGTTTGAATGAAAGAAAATCAAAACTTATCTGAGAGTAGTTCTTACTTTGAAGTATCTATAGGGTTGAATGTTTCGTACAACAGCGGTTCAATAGATGCTTGACCTCGTTTCTTGTGGGAGCTTTGTTCTGCTACTTTAAATTTCTCAACAAACGTCTGTAAGAAGAGAAGAAGACAAAAGTGAAAATAGAAAATTATTTGCTCATATCCATCTTCTCTAAGGAGGCAAGAATTTAACAAAGATCTTCACAAAAAGTTGTTTAAGTATAAGTTTTATATTAACGCAGTTTTACTGAAACGAACTTATGTATGGCAAATACAAGACGCTTAACTTCTTTAGTAGTTATAACTTATTTAACTAATACATTTAGGTTTATTCATTTGTAGTTCCATTGGAAAATTTTGAGTCTCGCCACAAAGCACGAAACTTCCGTAAAATCACTTAACGAACAGACAGAATAGTTGTGTAGTAGACAAGTCGACTCATGAATAGAAATTATCAAAATTGTGTAAAGATAAAAACATGGTGAAATCAAAAGCAGCCCAAATGCTTTTAATGGACATTTAGCATTGGATCAATAAAGTCATTTTACATTTAATAATTGATCTATCTTAGACACATATACTTCGTTTACCTTCAAACGAATATTTCTCTGGAATGTGAGCAGCAGATCTAAGACTTCCATTGCCCTGTAATCAATCATCATATAAAACTGGTTTTGTCTGATAAAATGTGCATGCAACAGTTTCATCTTAAAATATTTATTTGATATTTTAGGATAAAATAATTAATTTAATATGTATACTAACCGAAGAATTAGTTTTGATAATATATATATATATATATATATATATATATATATATATATATACACACAAAAGCATTCTTAAAAAATCTTTCTCCTTGAACAAGCTCTATCAATGAACAATGAAGAGGTATTTGCTCGGGAAAAAATACTTGACACGACATATACAATGAATCTCACTCAAGCCAATAACTGAATCTGAAGCATGATATATATTGTACATCTGCCAGTAGTTTCCCCCCATCAAAAACAATGAAATCAATAAGCCTGAGTGTATGCATTTATTCAAAGCTTCTGAAATGGGCATCGGTCCGGTATGATAGTCAGATAATGTCATTTAAAGAAATTGGCACAGACAACAGAGATCAGATTCAACTGACATACTGGTATTTTGCTTTTACAATGGCCTCTGCTTCCCTGCTTTGCTCAAATCGTCCTGATTCCCTGTACTTGTTCACAGCTTTCTGACCATCTTTAGAGTAACCTGTCCAACAAAATGTAATAACTTTATAAAATCATAAATCATGTTTGCTGAATTGAAATAACTAAATATATTTCTTTCCTCTGTATTCTAGTGAACAGCGTTATTTCAGAACAGACTATTTACATCTATTCCAAATCAAACTGCAAAAAAAACACAAAAAACTTTATATACGTTTAGTGAATAACAAATCTTTAACTCTTTCAAAACTTAAGGCAATGCTGTATATAACTAGCGACTGTTTTAAAAATGGACATAACATATATGTAATGAAATATGTCCTAAAAAGTTCTGACCTTTACTCTTGTCTTTCGGAAAAGGAACGTCATGTCTGCCATCTAGCAGGCTGAGTAATGGAGTAAGCAAATGTCTGACGTCATCAATGTCACTGTAGTAACCAAATTTCACCAGATGTTGTAGCAGACGCAACACCTGTATAAAAATAATAATGCATGGCAATCACATTTATATTAAGCTTTAAATGGCTGAGTGTCTAAAACAAATTCAATGGATAGACAGACCACAAATAGATACACTGCACAGATCTTGTAGCATGACCTTCAAAATTGTATGTTTGAATGCAACAGACAATTTTGAAATATTACAGATAAAAATAACTAAATTGCCTGTTCAATGAGGAGATTGTGTCCGATATCCGAGGCTGTCATGATACAGTTGTTGTTGAGGAATTCAGCAAGCCAGTCTCTCAACACGGGAAATATGGTAACCAAGTCTTTTACAACCTGCAAAAATATGAAACCAGTTCATGGAAACGAACATAAATAATTGCAGAATATCAATTCATATTGTAAATTTATACATTATATCTAATACATAAATATATCCTAAAAGGACAAAGTTTAATGACAGTATATGCAATATATTTGTCTTTTTTGTTGCAGATTCTTTATTTCACCGGGAAAACCTTGAATTTATTATGCTCGAACAATTAGAGAAATATTTTGAAGATGTCTAACCTTGTAGACTAAGTACAACTTTCATGAGAGTAAAAGCAATAACAGTGTTTTTACATTCTCAAATAAAATAATAATACTTCATACTTATCAAATTATTTTTGTTCTCGTCTTATTCTGATAAGAAATTGACGCTAGAATACAAGCTAAGAAAATGTATAAAACAGATCAAAATGTAATATAACATATAAAAAGGGAAACAAAGCTACAATACAGTTTAAAGGTTGTGCGTGTATTACCTGGGAGCTGCCGGAGGATCCAGCTGTTGGTTGCTAAATATTAGTAACACATGCCATTAGTGCAATATTTTGGAAAGTGTGTGCGGAAAAGTATAATTGACAGGAATTTATCAGATCAGGTTTACTAAAAAAACTGTTACAGTGCACAATCTGGCAGAAAGAATAAATGAATATTTATTTAGGATATTTGGAGTGTTCTTTTCAACTATGCTTTCTTGGTAATTATATAGCTTTTTATGTAGAGTAAACTTTTCTTTTTGGTTTTAATTTTGACTATTTGTTTTCAAAGAAATATCATTGAGATTTTAAGCAATTCATATTTTAAAAAAAAGTAACACTGAAACTTGTTAAGTAACTGAAACAAATAAATGACCGTCATTTCAAAGCATCTAAAAGGATTTACTCATTAAAACTAAATTATATGGACTATATGCATGTATTAATTTCAGCCATATGAGCATACAATTGTGACATTAATCCTTTGCTGATACTCCTAAAGGTACTGAACATGATTGTTTTTCAATAAAAAGAAATTCTGTGGAAAGGTAAGGTGAGTAAGACGGTGATTGTAAAGCACAATATAGATTAAGTTCGTTGAAAACAGAAATTCGAAGGAAACCATCTGAACATGAATGTTACTGTGGTAAGAAATGCTGACATAAACTATACTTACAAACTGGCTTTGTTCTCTTTCAGAGTCCTTAGAGCCGACATATTCGTAAACAAAGCAAATATTGGGGTTGTCAAGCACCGAGTAGTTGTTCCCCACGTCAACAAACAATCCTTTAAAAAAATGGCAAAGAATATACACTACTTTTAAAGTAAAGTAAGAATTATCATTTATTTTTAGTGTAATGGCGTTCCTTTGTGTAGCACACTACTTAACAAAATAGATATGTGCATTTACCTGTTATTTATTTTCCTTAGGTAAGACTATACAGAAAAAACTAAACGTCACCGAATAACGTTAATAGTACTTGCAAGAATCGTTTCAAAGAATACTTGATAAGTTATTTAAAGTCCCAGTTTCTCTTACAAAGATAAAATATACCAAAACAACAGTATTTACATATGTGTTACAAATATGCTTCTAGCAAACATTCTAATTATTTAAACAGCTAGATACAACCCCTTATCTACAAATCGGCTGGAAACACCAACAGTTTCAATTGCCTGATGATGCATCAACTAACTGCAAATAAGCTACAGTCACATTGGTAGTCAAAAAACCCTAGGTATATCTAAATTTATCACAAACATAACAAATGTCCAGTGTCTGATATAAAAGATACTCATTGGAAGAATAGCTGTGGCACTTATATAAACCCTGTTCTTTAGTATTTTTTATCTTAGAAAATGACAGTGGATTTTTAAACAATAGTAGGTTACTACGTCATCGCGCACCTGTTTTATGCTCTCTCGTGGACCATTTTTTAGTCAACAATCCGTCGCTTGAAAGGTAAAATGGTCTTTTCCAACAAGAGTTGCAAAAAATCGTGTTGTGCACCGAAGATTTGTGCTTACATAAAGAATTTTTATAATGTAAAATTCTAGTTAAAGCCTAAAAACGGATGAAAGTTTTTTTCAGAATGCATTCAGAAAAAAAAACTTTCACCCGCGAGAGAGCATAAAATATGTGCGCGATGACGTAGTGTCCTACCATTGTTTAAAGACACCGACTAAATATTTTAGTTTCATCATTTCTCTTCTGTCCTATCTACAGAAAAAAAATATATTTATTAAAGAACACATATTCACATAATTATGATCAACTGTTGCAAAGTAAAGTTAGTATTTTGTGAGCTGTTAAGAAATCAAAAGTGAAAAAGGATAAGACCAGAATTGTAAATACCATCTGGCACATTTATTAAATCAAAAGGTCACATATCTACCTATTATGAGCTCACAATACTTTGCTCTGATGGAGTCTGGCAGAAGATCTGATGTGATACACAGAAATGCGTCTTCCCATGTTAAGTACCCAAATTCTCTTGTTATCACATGAATTCCAAAATCATTTCTGCCCTGAAAATGATTAAATCGTTCAAAACATTAACTACCTGTCAAAAATGAGGAACGAGAGGTTGCTGGATTAGAATCTACATAGCTATATTTTTAAGCTCTCTGTAGTATAAAAAGGATCATAAAGTTTAATGAATAAAGATGATTACTAATATTTCCTATGAAAAAAAATATGTAAGGATTTCTGATGTCATTTTAATTAGGACCACATATCTCTCACATGAATAGCACTGATCTCAATGGCAATTAAAAGCTCATCATAAGCTTTACGTGAATTATATTGTATAATATCTTCTACATTTTCTAAGTGAAAGGAAACTCTTTCTGTTTGTTTTGCAGTTAAAAACAAACACTGAGAGAGTACAAATCCCCACTTACATATGTGAGTGACTTGAAAAGTTCCAGCTGATAAAACAAACACTGAGAGAGTACAAATCCCCACTTACATATGTGAGTGACTTGAAAAGTTCCAGCTGATAAAACAAAAACTGAGAGAGTACAAATCCCCACTTACATATGTGAGTGACTTGAAAAGTTCCAGCTGATAAAACAAACACTGAGAGAGTACAAATCCCCACTTACATATGTGAGTGACTTGAAAAGTTCCAGCTGATGAATGAAGAATTCGTACTGGCCTTCGTTGAACTCCAAACTATCAGGCTAGTAAAGCAGAAAAGTAATACTAAAGTATTAGCATTCAAATAAAGCACTGAAAAAGTCTTTAATCAAGCTATATTGCTTTCAGTATCTAAATACAAAGGCATCAGTTCAGTACCTTATTCATACGTTAGTATTCTAATCTTCTAGAAAGGGAATAATTACGGAAACATGATGATTGTCTTCTTGCATTTTTGTAATTTAATTCTATGTCAGAAATGTTCTTTTTAAAACTATATTGTAAAAAGGTAGACAAGATTTTTGTAGGCACTGTTTTATGTGTTTTCATTAAAACAGAAAACAAACATATTTCAACTGGTTTTAATTATTTAACAAATACTCACATTGACAAACTCATGTAGTGTACACCAGGACTGGGTGTTGTTTGTTGACACATACACAATATTTGGCCTCTTGTTGATATTTTGTCCTCGATCGGTCAGGAAAACACTGTCCTGAAACAAGAATTTATCATGAAAACTAATAAAATGACTTGTATATTTTATGCAGAATAAAAACGTTACTGATCTTATTACTGAAAACTTCCCCAGCCATACCTGATTTATTTGAGAAAGTCATTTTTTAACGATTTCGTTTATATACCAGTAATAAAATGAGACATTCAAACAGCAATTAAAAAGAAAAATGACAACTTACCCTGTATGTGCGTAGCCATTTTTCTGTTATATATGTCTGATTATTTGGTATCGACACCCCATCGCAGACACATAAAACTTGCAGCAAGTCGAGAAAGCGGTAATTCTATAATGAGAACCATGATCCTTTTATGAAAAGTATTTTCTAGCAAGAAATAATGAAGGAGAAACTTTAATTACTTTTCCTTACAAAAAAAAATGAACAATGTATGCAGCTGTATTCGAGTCACGGCAACAAATATATAAAATGACTGAAATTTCCAGGAAATGAAATTCGTACCCGATGTTTCCTAAGAAGGTCAATGTAGATATCTAGATGGTGCTTGGTTATCCTGTCTACAATCTTTCTCTTGTCTCGAATCAACTCCACAATCATCTGGGCCACATACAGGCCGATACCACCCTGAAACAATATGCTCCAACATTAACACAAACACGCTGCAATGAAAACAAGGCATGCATAAAATGAAAGCCACACTGAACAACAAGAAAATGCTAATTTTTAAAAGACTGCACGATTTTTGAATGTTTCAATCTTTTGATTTTTATTCTCTTGAACCTTCCAAGAGACCCATGACTCTAATGGAGCTAACAGACAGCAATAAGGTAAGAATATTACGAATAAAATATTCAGATATTTTTCTTTTACGTTTTAATTACAGTCGCCATCCGTTAGAGAAAAAATTTTTCTGTACGGAAAATTGCCAGTATTATATTCCTATATGTACAATTGGAGCGGGGTTAGTGTTATCCAATATTATGTAATTCTATGTTTTGATTGGCTGTTAGAAGATCCGATTATTGCCGAAGCATTACGTATTTTTACGATGTACTACCTGTTGAATCAATTTGCGAAGTTGTGTTATTCCGGAAATCCTCGGACAGAATTACGAACAGAATCACGTGACTGTCTGGTAATATTGTGTACGAACATATGTTATTGTTTTGAAATCTATTAATAGTAACAAGTAACTGATAAGAGATACAGGTAACTTTTTGAAGGCTGGCAAAAATATGGCGCTTGATAAAAATGCAAAACATAGTAGTTTTGTAATTACAGTTACAAAGTCATTTTTCATCAAACAATTCAATATTTTATATCATTTAAAAGGTCTGTAAACTCATATTTTATATATATAAAAAATAATTTTCAAAACTGTTCACTTTCTTGTTTGTAAATGGTTAAACTTAGTGGATCTAAGCTGCTAGAAAAATGCTGAAAAAATGCTGAAACGACAGGTATAAATTAGTTTAGTTCTCTTTTTTAAAACCAAAAAATTCAAAATCTGCTAATATTTTTAAAATATGAATTTAAAGAGCTTTCAAATGATGTAAAATGATACAATGTTTATGTTTAATGTTTTCAAATAATAAAATTCGGCTCACAAAGAAAAAATACATCTAAAGTTAAAAATTCTGTCTGGTTACTGGAAGTACTTTGCTACGACAGTGACTGTTCCTCACCTGGTCTTTAATATGTTGAATTATATCAAAGTAATCAAAGCATGGTCATAGTTTATTATCATAACTGATATTACAAGTATATTTGTTATTCTATTCAAGCAAGTTTGTTATTCTGTTCAAGCATGTTATTCCATGAAATTCACGTTATTTTGTTACTGAACAAAATAAACACTGTTTCAGAATAATCATAATTATCACCATTAACGTCAAGAGATATATGGAAATAAAATGTTGAACAAATATGTTGTTGTTCGTTAAAAACTGTGCATTACATTAGTTATAATATGTCTGAACAAGACAAGTAATCAATTTAAAGATATATATTAAATTTCTTTTTACTGGCGTCTGAAAACAAAACAGAATGCTGTAGCTAAAGGTTCCTTAAAATGCAGTAAAAACCGTACACTCAAATGGACTCAAATCCATTTGAATTTTCCCTGTTAATATTGATATCTCAGTAAAAAAGTGATTATTTGTTCATGGGCAACGTAAGTTGATCATTGAATGGAAATAACAAAAATGATTCATTTTATTGAAATGATCTCAAATACATGCGTGTCCTTCGCCAATCTGTGGTCTAGATTAGTGAGGCATAGAAAACAGCTAGTGTTAATTAATTGCATTTGAGATTGAATGCAACTGACTGTGTAGCTGTGAATAAATTGTATACGTTGAATTCCAGGAACAAAACAAAAATGAAAACGCAGAAATTTAATTTAAAGATTTTCCAAAGAACAATTGTTTTCTTCATACGGACCTTTCTTGATAATGCTTGAAAAATGATCTTCCTTAAATATTTAATGTTTAGGCACACCATGATTTTCTTGGGGTTTCTTTCAGCTAAGTATGTTTTTCAAGACTGTGCATTATAAAGTCCTGGGTTATGCAAAAAATTATATCAAACTGGGAAGAATTACATTTAGTCAACATGCATACCTGTTTTTGCGATTATCTTTTTATTTCATTAATATGCAGTCTAAAATTGACGACAAAGGAAACGTATTACATAAACGCAAATAAACAACAGTTACTGTGACTGCATCAATATTATAAACTGGATATTAAATCATTACAACCAATGCATACTACTAAAAATGAATTTTACAATACTGAAATGAACAATGCCATTTCAAAATATGTATGTTTTTATATACGTATGCCATTTTATTTACTTTTTGTGTAAACTGCGTTTGGAAGAAGTCGATATATTTAGCAAAGTAGAGAGCGTTTTTTCTACTCTTGCCGATCATATAAGCATGAAGGACATCGTACGCTTCTTTGAAGATGCGGATCATGTGAGGCTCCTCGTCCGTGTCCTTCAGTGGACACTGCAGCAGACGAACCAGTAAATCTATCACCTATAAGTAAACGAGAAAAAATGTATGAGAAAAAAATATATGTGTATGAAAGTGTTAGATCTACTACAACTTCTACCTATTTAGGTATGTATGGGGCAATAAAGGGGTTCCGGGGGCACATATATCCGAATTCTAATATTGCATATAAGTATAATGCAAATGACAAAACATTATTGATGAAAATTATATAATGGATCAATGTACCTCAATGTAATGCTGAAAAGATAACTTTTGGAGATGTACATTTTGTTTATGTAATTCCTGTATTATTTCTGAGCAAGAATTATTAATTTTCACCAAAAGGGAATGTTTACAAGGTCAAACTGTACATATTTCAAAGATATAAATTAAAATGCCCTGAAGTCTTAATGTCCTGTGCTATATTATCGAGGTATTTCACAACATTAAGCTAGTAAGTGCTGTTCTAGCTTTAGTTCTTTGGAAATGCAATGCATCAACAAAATGAATCATGTTTACATAAACAGACACAACAATCATTCAGTTTGATTTCCTGACTAGTGTGTGTAAATTACGATTTAACTTTTACTGAAGCCAATATCTCTTTAAATCAAAATTCTTCTATACGATTCAGGCTTTTAATATCTATGTCTGTCTTTATTTTTCCTAGGGACAAACAAGCCAAGAACATGCGCATTTTTTTTTCGTATACACTAAACGTAAAAGAGCAATAATGCGGGTGGGTCCTCTAAGAGGGCGTTGTGGACATAAAGAGAGACAAATTGGAAACATGTTGCTGAATTCGCGATTTTTTCCAAGAATTAACAATGGCCAAACTGCATGATGTTGTATGCTAATCAAAGTTAACATCAGACAGAACATGCAATCTACAAATTGATGTAACGTGAAATTCAATTATTCTAAAATATGAGGGTTGGTCTGACATACTTGAGCTTTTATAACGAAGTGAACCCTATTCATAACAAAAATCTGAAGTATACGAACCCTGAGATTTCTCATTAGTTTCTGTCTGTCTTTATCTGGCTGCCCTTCAACGGTCATGAAATGTTTCAACTCCTTGAGAGCCTGAAATATATCACAGGTAGTGACTAACAGTAGAAACTAATTATAATGATTAATCCCACTTTTATCTGCTTGTTAAACTAGGGCATTAAGGAAGCTAAATATGGGCGGATGTATACCACACACGTCTGAGAATGTTTGGGCATTTACTAAGTAAATAAAGTTCCTTTAACCACTTCTTCGTATCAATATTATTTTGAATAGGTCTTTAATATCGTTACTAATTTATACTAAGCTTACAGCATTTGATACTGTTCTCTTTATGCAACTAACAATCATCATTGGTTTAGTTAAATATCATTATATAAATAGCTTATGACGTCATGTTAAATAAAGATGTTAAAATATTGTTCAGATCTCAAAGACAATTATAAATTACCGCAATGATCCCGTGAGTTTTCTTGGCTGTTATTGTTGCACCTGTCTGAAACTTGAAATAAAAAAGCTCATGTCAGTACAAATACATATTATAACATTGAACTTAATTCTTTGTGTCGTAGTGACATAGACGAAAATATTCGTTATATTTACAACGGGTTCAATTAATAAACGAATTTAGAAATAGAACATTATAAGAACAGAATTAATTGAAATCTTACGTCGTGAATCAGATTAAAAAGGAAAGGCACCATCCCGGCAACAAAATTAAAGTTCATCACATCCGGTTTTTCCACATACTGGATCGTGTAGGCGTCGTCATACATACTTTCTCCACTAGCAGATACCTGAAGCAAATATGGACTTCAAAATCAAGCGATGCAAAAAGAAACAGAGATTAGATATCAGAAAAAATATTTTGTAAACAGAGAAAACTGCGTATCTTTTTTTTACTTAGGGCATACTTCAGTAACTCTTGTAAATCAGAAAAAGTGCAGCAAAAAGGCAATATCGAGTAAATGTATTTCCGACATCGTATCAATAAAAAAACGAGCAACCAGCGAAAGACACTTATGCAAGAGAGTCTTTTTGAAACGTTTTCATGCTATAAACAGAGACAGATTTCAAAAGCCTTGCTATATGGATTTTAAGCTTAGCCCAGCCTTATAAACAACACAAAAAAGAAAAGTAATCAAGATGGAAAAAGAAGTCACCTTTCTGGTCGCGGCTCCGTCCCACCGCAATCCATACATGGACATCTCTTGATCATTCGTACGGAATTCTCTCTTCTCATAATCTTCATCTAGATTATACACCGAATAAAGATTGAAATTAACTATCCATTCACCCGTCCGTCGTTCCAAACGTTGACAAAAAAACTAGTAATCAATATGACTAATAACCTTATATTCTTACATGTTCTGTGCTTTTCGCCAAAAAAGTTTCAAGACGGAAGATTTACAATAACAGAAATGAATGTAAACAACCATTTAAGGTTTTTTTTCTAAAACATATTATGATGGCTGTATTTCTGTGATATCGTTCATTTTGATGGCTTGACAATGTTTTTGCCATCAAAATATTGACACACACACATATTGATGCGCCTGTACGTTTTTACTACTATATATATTTTATATTTATTTATCACAGGACAAAATGTTGTTTGTAATACAATATAACCATTACATATTTTTATGTTACATACGTGTAATATAACGGCTACTAAAACATTACGGATTTACTTCTTGCTTCATTTTTTATTCATTGTCATTTTCTAAAATTTGTTATCATATAGACGCCTTATTTTAAAGACACGTCTTCTATGTTCAGTAGTTCCGACATATTTTGACATTTCATTTGGATCTATTTTCTTGGCGGATGTTTAGTAACAGCTTTTTTTCAGTATAGTTCAAATAAATATAACTACCTTACAACACTTTTACGGTTTTGGTCATGTGATAAAAAGAATCTGACACTCATTAACATTTCATGTAAACTTTTATTCAACTCGTCAAGGAAAAATGTTCGCCAAAGGCTCGCTTAATAACATTTTCCCGAACTCATTGAATAAAAGTTTATTTGAAATAAAAAAAACGCGTGTCAGATCCTATATATCTTTCAGAAGTCAAGATTTATTGCGACTGCTTACCTTTCAAAGCATGCAGCCAGCACCCAGTAAGGACATGTTCTATTCGTGCATAGCTCTCATACTGAATCTCGTCTAGCTCCTGAATAATCAAAAATAATATCAAACGTGTTTTCTATTTAGGTCAGATGGTACAAGTCTTATGTCAAACACGTCGGACATGCAGATGAAAAAAAACAAACATTTATACATTCAGTATAGAAATATTCATTGGAACAGAAAGGAAAATGATAATTCTGTTTTCAGACCCGGATTTTGATTCAGTAAAATAATGTCTTGTGATCTATAAATGAAAAAAAAAATCAACTTATATTTTTTTCTAAAGAAAGACCAGCAATTCCATAGATTTATTAGGATATTCTTAAATGGATTCTACTTATCGAATTTGAATAACTTGCAATTAATCAGAAAATGCACAAGTGCCATGGCACAAATATAAATCTTGTTTAATGTATGTTCTCCGAAGAAAAAGAATATTTCAGCAATTCACTGCACGTGCATATCCATAACACCCCATTAATTACAAGAATTAATTGATGTTTTAGCGGAAATGAAACCGTTTGGCATTTGTAGCTCGGGACTTGCCTATTTACTGACAAGAAACATATGTACACTGTTCTGATGTTTACTGCAACACTGCCACGCCAAAACTGTGTCCATAAAACCCAAGATTATTGGAATTCGGAGTGAAAGTTTTAACAGCGATGTGTGTGCAGAGCGTTTTTAGTAACGGACGTCGTCTCAAACTTTTTATTACAATTGATTCATGACTGATATGCTTGAATACTTATACCATATATTCCGATGGTCAACTTGCAGTTAATGGCTAATATTTAAAAAATAAATAGACAAGATGCATTTGACGGTGCCATGCAGGCGGGAGACAACCTTTTTCTTATAATTTGAAGTTCAAAAATTGTATTCAATGTTCAAAACCTGAATTTATGTATTATTAGCACTTCGAAAAATTAATTCAATATAAAAGATTAGAAGTTAACCGGAATTTATGTAATAATTAATTACTTTGTATTGTAATCATACTTAGAGGTTGCTTCAATTTAATAGCAAACAATTATCAACATACCTTAAGAACAGAATGCAATCTGAAGACTGTTCTAGGATCCGCGGGGTCTGCTATGAGGGACACTTCGCTTCTGGAGTCTATACATAGGTATAGACGTGTCAGCATGTGTCGGAGACGAATCTGCTGCTCCCATCTTAATACGTCACCTGAATTGAAAGAAAATGGGTCTACATGGTTTTGAACTTACATTTAAATTATCTTGCTTGGTCAATATTTTAGCTTAAATGCGATATATGGAAAAAACAAAAATACGTCTTGCAAAAGTTATTTTTGAAGCGGAAATTGAATTTTAAGTTTCACACTTCCTTGTAGTTAAGAAACAAAAATAACAAGAGGGCTATAATTGTCCTATTTCGTTCACATGAGAACAATTGTAAGGCTAAAGAAGGTCAGTAGGTCAAGGTCTGCAAGGTAAAAATTTATAACATCATCTGGACTACTTTATACCCCCTTCACATACACGATTTTTTCTTACGAGTCCTTACGGATCGCCAACTCGTAGGTACTCTCAAGCATCCGTAAATAACTCGGTGCTATCCGTAATAACTCGTTACAACTCGCAGATACTCGTAGCTATTCGTGAAAGGAGAGACAAAATTTTTGACATGTCAAAAAATTTTCTACGAGTGTCCACGGATTGATTTTTCCGTAAACTGCTCGTATCAATTCGTAAGTATCGTAAACAAGTCGCAACAATACGTAAACGCTCCGTAAAACGCTCGCAAGAGTCCGTAATCGATTTGCATAATTTTGCCTTACGGTTTGTTACGATTGGTTTAAGTGTTTGCGAATCGTGACGTGCTGTTTACGATTTAATTCGGGTCTAATCGCGATGGCATTGCGATAGCTTTACGGATTAATACGTACAAATACGAGTTAATACGAGCACATTACGAGTACTTACGGGCACTTACTAATATATACATGTACACTACATTAGGGGAAGACATAAAAGCACAAACATCATTTCATTTGTTATCCAAAAGTCAAAGTGAACTCGGATAAAAGTTCTTGTAGCTAGCAGGGTCTTCTCGGTTCAGCTCATGGAGAAGATGATGATACTGACCAAAAAGAACCCTGCGCGACAGCCACGTCCAGCACCAAAACCTTCTGCGAGCTTGACGCCTCCTCCGTTTTCTCTGCTGCGGTGCCTCTTCCTCTTCCATCTGGGTTAGGGAAAGGAGTAGGCGTAAAAACGTTTCATATAACAACAGTCTATTTCTTTCATAAGACATGTTGTCACTTTGGATGAAAGTTGTAAGATGAAACGTTGCAAAAATGTAGAAAAACAAAAGAGAAAAACAAAAACGCAAGGACTCGTAGATATCCTTTATTAAATCGCATACATCAGTAACAATACGTAAACAGGTCATAACTTACACGTACTATCATTTACGAATCGCGCAATTCCGTAACATACTCGTTATAATTCGCAAAAAGCTCGTAAGATGTCTTAAACATATCGTAATTATCCGTACTGTCTCGTAACAATCCGTGGAAGTTTGTCGTAAATACACCGTGGTTACTCGTTATAGTCCGTAAATAGCTTGTAAACATCCCGTAAAAGGGCTGAAATCGTTGGGATCCGTCAACATTTACGAATATTAGCAAACGTAACGACTCGTAAGAAAAAATCGTGTATGTGAAGGGGGTATTAGTGAGGACCACAATACTAAAATAAAACAGCTTAGCTAAAGACCTTGTGGTTTCGGAGAAGAGGATTAAAAATCATATGTACATTTTACGTTTATTTCTGTAAAATCAAATGACCTGTGGGATGGGTTAATTTCTACCCTAAGGTCATTATCTGAGTAATCTTAATACAGGTCTACAAGAGAATACTACACACTAAATATTACAGGATGATTTTAGAAGACTTTTCTATATATTCTTTGTAAAACATGTGATACTTCGTGCCAAGTTAATAGTGATCCCAGGGACATAATTTAAACACATCTAGGCAGACAATGCAACACACAAAATTTCAAAGCTCTAGCCCTGGTGGTTTAGGCAAGATTATTTTAAAGTTTTCACTCTGAAGATCTTTTGTTTTGTTTTGCTCCTTTGACCTCAATATCTAATGGACTGGGACAATTTGAACAACTGTATAAGAAGACTGGGGAGTTTTGTCAAAGCCAATCAAGCCAGGTAGGGGAAGATGCCGTCAGAGGAAAATATTGACGATGGACGGACAGGACGGACGACGAACGCTGGACACAGGGCAAACAAATTCGCTCAACTAGAGGTGAGTTAAATATTAAGATACAATGACTGTTGTGATATTTCATGTAGATATATATTATGAATGTGACTTGCCATATCGCGAAGCAAACTTTACTAATTGACGAGTCTTGTTTTTTTCAAACTACTGAAAGAGTAGTATCAGGACTGTGAATACTGATATCAAAAATAATGATAATAACACTTGTTCCCTGCTAGAATTGCTTATACAAACCATGAAAACTTAAGTTTAATAACATGTCATCGCGCGAAAAAATATAAGTGCTTTAAGGTTGCGTTACTAGAACGTGGCCATAAAAATATAAATACAACATTGTCTTGATGCTCGTTATGAACTGTGTCATGCCTCACTTAATGGCCTAGATAGAGACTTATATAGAGCAACAGGAAAAGCAGCTCAAACAGATGTACGCCTCAAGGGAAATCTATTATTACGAGCACTGATGCAGATCAAGATGCAGCAGAAGCCGATAATCAAGCATCTGATTTGTTAATTCACACTTGCACATGATGAAAACTCCTTCCGCATCATATGTAACAATTCATGGTCCATAACACTTTTCTGATTCCTGATCCAGTTTTCATTCAAGTCTACCTACTTCAAGCATTGGACGTTTTTGAGATGTCGTAGGAATTAAATAGACAGAATTATTACCGTCTAAGATACTGTGCTCGGCTTCTATTTGCCAGTACGTAATACCGGAAGTTGACGGAGACAATGTCTTTGGTTTATGCTGATCTATTACCCGTATCCGGAAGTGAACTATAATGGAAGATATTATAAATGTATCGAACATTAATCTTTTCATGCATAATGAAATATTCTGTTTAAACTTGTTGACAAAAAAGTTATTAAGATTTGTTACTACTGAAATTCGGCGTCTTGATTATAGCAAGCAACTTAATAATTCAGAATATCAAATGATAGATTTTTTGAGTGACTTACAGAGTCAAGATGAATTGTATTGAAATTTTAAAAACCCGTCTTCAATTATTCACACCTAAAGAAACAGAAGCACACAGTATGCCATGTGACTAAAATCGTTACATGTAACAATCCGACTAAAATCGTTACATGTAACAATTGAAATGATTGACCACATGCTATATTACCATCTTCGGTGACACCCTCATCAAAGAGTCCCTCTGCAACTAGGTAGGCCTCTAACTCTTTGTGAAACAAGCGTATTACTGATCCACCCTGAAATATATCAAATTATTCTAAATGGAAAATTCTTCCCAGAGGCCTTAATAGCACCAACATCATTTATCTAATATCATTGTTCAGTTAATTTTTTCTACATTGAACAATTCGTAACAAGTTATTTCATAATCATGGATGTGTCATCATTTTTGTATCATTATCTTTTATTGAATGTTTTCATAACAAAGTTCAAACAGTCTCAAATAATTATGTTTTTTTTTCAATCAGCCGTAGGGCAGATATAAGTCACTGTAGATAATATGCGACAGGTATAAGTCCTTTACGCTTTTCAAACATAATAACTTAATAATAACAGTTAAATGTAATCTTTACAAATTACTTTACAAATCATATCCTGCGAATGACTAGAATTAAGATATTTGTTAAAAAAGAAATATTTGCAGATACTTTGTGCTTTCAACCAAACTACGAACCCTGACAAAACGTTCTTGCTCAAGTGTTTCTCTGTAGCTGCCAATCAGGGTAAAACTTGATCTCTCTACTCCAAGGTTAAGCTCAGATCTGAAACAGCAAAATTATGTCTTTGTTCATATATTGCTATTTTTTTCAAGTAAAAGACAAACAGATTAATGAAAAGAATACATGTACTATTTTTGTTCTGACAAAATCTGTTTACAATATGTTCTGTATTATTCATTTTTTACAAAAAAATGACTAAATTCGTTTTTGAAAAATAATGACTAAAACTTTTAATTATTCTAGTCAAAATGTTTTACAAAGAAAGCAACATGAACACTTTGATCATATTGCAGAGGGTTAGTATATAGCTTCAAAAATGACAAAACTTTTCTAAAACTTTTACTATTCTAAACTTTTTCGATTTAAATAACAAAAGTATTTGCACTTTATCTTATCTCTTTTTCAAGATAGCAATGCATAATCGTGCCTTTTTAATATCTCAACTCTCTCTTACATGTTTAAGACTTCTAATCAATGAACAGAACATTTAACAAAAAGAGCACATTGCATACGTCAAAATACAAAAATTGCAAACTATCTAAAATTTGAGACCGTGTTTGTCCAGTTATGATGTCAGATACATAGGTACAAAATAAGCATTACACACTTATTACTAAAACGTTTGTTTACTTCATTGCTACAAAAGACAGCGTTATAAATGAGTGCAAAAAGCCAGTCCAATACTGATGACAAATATGTTAGACAGATTGCCAGTTGAATTAATTATCATCTCCCGAGTACTTAGACAGATTTTCAACCGACGTGCATATGTCACACAGTGTATGGATAACTGACAAAATTAGTTGTTTTCCAGATATTTTCACAACAAAAATGATTTACAATTACAAAGCAAGCTAATATATCTTATTATTCTTGCTTAACGAAAACATAACAGCCAAAACATTTGAATATATTCACATGAATTATAATCAATTACAACTTCTTCCAGACATTGTTTTGACAGGCATTATACTTACCTTAGAAATGCGGACGATCTGTAAGCGTTATGGTGCATTTTATACGTCATGTAACATAAAACAATACCTCCAAAATGCAATTTACTTCAAATAAGTCTCCGGGCTTATTATCGTGTTTCACTTAAATATTCAGTCAGCAATACGTTTAAAGAAAGAGACATACTCTAAAATGTATATGTGAATTATATCGAAATGTCATGGCGTCAGTCATATACAGGAATTATATCAGGTAAACTTTGTAAAAATATTTGTTATTGTACACTTTTGTACAATGATTATTACAAATAAGCATTTTCATAATCTTCAGGAACAGGTTTCTCTTTTTTTTGCATTATAAATGTATTTTCATTTCACAGTGAACGAATCAATAAAGTACATACAGTATATCTTAGGGTATTCTCATTTAAGAAAGATTTGTCTAACGTTAGAAACATCAATGCTTAGCAATAATCAGTGCATATAAAACGTAAAATCAAGATTTGAAATAGAATCTATTTTCAGTATAATATGAGACACAGTTTTCACTAGGAGATTCACTCAGTTTGCCACTTGGCCTACGATCCTTTAAACTATTACCAAAATGCAGGTTCTAGCTCTTCCACGTATACCAATATGCAAAGCCTCGATGTATCTCTAAAATAATTATCAATTACTAAAGATATATTTAATAGATAGTTGACAAGTAAACGTGCATAGAAGCAGTTTAAACTTTTATTGCTATCACCAATACTAATATAATACCAGTGATAAAACCAGAAACATGGTTAAAACTTAACATCTATTCTCACAATCTGCAAGTCGACATTCATAGAAATGTCGATAAAATGTATCTCTTCTGAAGAAAGACTAATCCCAAAGAAAAACAATATCAGTATAAAAGGTAAGAGAAATCAGCAATAGTGATATATAAAGCACTAAAATAAAATGCACAAATTACCCATGAGATTTGTAGTTAAGCTGATGAGGTTCACTGGCATGAAAGTAGTGGCCTGGAGACTTGACACTCTCAAATACAATCTGGTCATACAGCTGAACCTGCAAATCAATTAATCAATCAATCACTAAAAATACAAATAGTAAATAGAAAATACAAATAAATCAATAAATAGGTAAATAAAATAAAAATACAAATAAATAAATAAATAACTAAATGATTGAATGAATGAATTAATGAATGAATGAATCATTTCAGTTTCACTTATAAAAGTGTTGGTATATGTTGTTAATTTGCTGTTTGTAAGAATGGGCTTGCTGATTATTGGTATTCGTAATCTAATCCATCTTTTTTGCTGTCTAGATTTAGACAGATATCTGTGATCTAGCAGAAGTCGGGGCGGTCAAATTCATAAAGATAATTTTATAGAAGTAATACTGGTGAAGTTATTGATTTCAATCTGCTGTATTGGTTATATGATCAGAAATAACTGGGAAGTGTTTCACCCATGCACGTGTGCACGAAAACAGATCACAAAGTTATTTTGACTTTTTAACAACAGCATATATAGCTATTTGTAGAAATATAGTGGCGTATGAAAAATAATTGGTATAACCTGCAGCTACGTCAGGCAGACATAAAATACTTCAAGTTCACCCAATCTGAATAAGCTTTAAGCTTCGTTTCAGAATGCACTTGAAATGCCATTTTGCAGAAACTCGTGTTTTGTTACTAATATTCATGGCAGAAAATGATGTATCCCAAATGTGCACTATTTCAATGTTTCTGTTTACGATCTAAAATAATTAAGTATTTTCCATAACTTCATTTATCACAGTCACACATTTCATGCCATGTGTTAAGTGGACTTAAAACAAATATATAACCAACATACTTCAAGCTTTTATAATTTCGATAGAAAAAGCAAAAATAATCTAACTGCTTCTTTTTTTAAAGTCACAATCTTTTCGCTTTTACTTCTCGTTTTTCATCACGGCCATGAAAGACGATAAAAATAAACACAATATGAAACAACTAAATTACACCGTTATATACATATATTTCCTTTACTTATATAATATATAGAAATGTAAATGCTCATTTTAGAACATGCAATGTTTAATTAATCAAGTAAAATGAAGCTTAAATTTCTTCGGTTTTCAAATATTCCCAAAAATGAAAATCTTTTAAACAAACAGTAATAGCAATTATGACATTTAAGAAATGTATGTAATAGCGACGATCAACTTCGGATAATCAATTAACACAACAATGATACTGCAACATATACAACATTCAGAGTTGTCTGAAGACATGAAATCATAATTAACATCATACTTACCACTTCACCTTCTGATTTTACTTTATAGCGTGGAAGTATTCTAAATTGTGCATTCTTTGCATTGAAATCGTGCAATGATACCTGTAATAAGAGCAGAAAATTATAATTATAAAGGTTATTGTGTAAAATTAAAAAGTTTTTATGTGAAACCAATATCAAAATTCTATGAAAATAGGAACTGACCAAATTTCACAATTAATATATTATTTTTTTCTATTGTTTTTGGTAATTTTTAAAACAGCCATAGCAATAAAGGGAAGAGCTTTAACTTTGGGTATCAAATACTACCAGCAGTATATCAGATAAATGATTTGAGATTATTGTCCGCATATCTGTATCATTGTTTTATCAAATACCCTGAAAAGATTACAGCGTTAAATACTTCCTGTTTATAAGCACATAAGGCACAGTTTGTCCTATTCCAGTAGAAACATAACTTTTAGCTGATACATTAATTTCAGTTGGCACTATTACATCATTAGAGCCCAGTTATATTATGCAGGTTAAAAAGATCGTTAGAGACAGCCGTATCATGTTAATCATTCGTACAGGGTGAAGGAATAATAAATGATTTTTTAACGGTCATTTATTTATGTTCTACTAATTTCAGTAGATGGTAAGTGATATGGTGAAAAAACTTATATAAGATCATTAGTTCTATTACCGAGATTAAAAGATGGAAGAAGATTTGGAACGTTCATTAACCCAAGTTCTGAGCTTGCAAATGTCTTTATGAATTCTTAACGTACCATCGCGTAATGTTTCGTAATCTGATTTTATCATTCGTTTCATTTGTTCTAGTTTATTTACGATATATTTACACTTTTTACCTTATTTACCTTTTTTGTTAGTTTGTCTGCAGTATTGTTAAGCTTAACACGAGCCATGTTAAACATGACCTCCCACGCCCCTCCTCCCCGGTTGTAGCTATTGGAAATGTGGTATATAGGACGATAAAAAAGAAATGGAGAATTCAGAAGTACACTTTTATACAATGTTATGTATCCACTTGATGTACTGTGTCACTGCGTGAAATGCCAACTTAGTCCCTTGAGTTGTTTTTTTTACTGCGTTCGCGACATTCATATTGCAATATTATAAAGGGTGTGAAGGTAGCGTTTTTGATCTTAGCCAATGCACTCCCCCAATGAGGTCTTTTATCAATGTATGCTAAATGAACCAATTCCCATGATAACTTTTTGGAGTTACGCTAACAGCAAGCGAAGTACACAAAAAGTTAGATAATTTAAGCCTTTGGCAAGTTATAGAAATTGCCCTTGAACACTGCAATTCTTCTAAAATTCTGTTATGAATTCAAACTTCGCAGGTCTTTTTCTTATTATTGTTCGTGTTTGAATTGTTAGCTTTGCCAAAACAAGTTGTTTCTATCACACCATTTGCTGACCTGTGCAATCTGACTTGCAAGTGAGATAATGTTAGCAAGGGGCAAGTTATAGTAATTGCCTCTGAACACTGCATTTCCTCTCAAATTCAATGTTATGAATTCAATTTCGCATATCTTTTTCTAATCATTGTTCGTGTTTGAATTTTTAGCTTTGCCAAAACAAGTTGTTTCTATCGCATCATTTGCAGACCTGTGCAATCTGACTTGCAATTTATTCTTGTATATTCTTGTAACTATAGCTTTTTGGGCAGTGGGTATTATTGCATGCCATTTCTTGGGCACGCTTAACATTTATTTTTTAATGTCGTTTAGGCTACAGAAACTTCGGGTTAAGAAATTGCACTCGTGTCGTACATGCCAAGTCATTAGCTAGCCAATACTATGTTTGCTACTAGTTCCATAATTGGTAAAATTCACTATTATGCCCGGTTACAGAATGGTTATTAGTTCCCATGGGTACTGCTCTTTGTGTTTTAAAGAAATAAGCAAGTTCGAAAACTAGGCGAGCACCTGTTAATAGAGTTTGAAAATGGATGAAAATCATGTGAAAAGTTGTGTTACGAATTTTGGTGACAGATATTCTGATTTACATCATCATGATTCACGCTGTAAATCATTGCGTGTTGAAGACTTTCATATAACAAAAATTTATATATTCAAGAATTTTAGGAAATTATTGGAACGTTCTCAGACAAGCACGAAACATGGTATATGAATGCTTAATGGTTTGGCACGTACAAAACGAATAAAATTTCTTAACTCTATCTATGGTTTAGATGTGTGTAGCTGTACCCAGATTCTGCATACTTACTTCTCAGTCGATTCGAACGGTAAGTTTTTCACATAAAACTTGGCCAAGAACTCTTTGACGATTCTTTTGTCAGGTTTGTTTCACACAGATATATATAAGATTTTTGTAAAAATCTTTGTCTGTGATGCCCTAACTACCAACCTTCATGTAATTCTTGTCAATCTGACTTGTCTGTGTTGTGCTCATGTGAACAAACTTCCCTGTTAGTATATGCTTCAGCTGTAATTACAAAAAATGTTGCATGTAGATAATGGTCATACAAAATGATATGAATGGAAAAGAAATGCAGGTGTATTCAATGATATAATATTAACGTTGTTACGTTACTTTAAAGAAAAGCGTGTTACGAAACTCTGAAATGTACAGATGTTACATATTTATGGAAAGGGTCTAGACTGCATGAAAAACATTCAAAAGTTAGTATCCTTGCAAAAAGAAAAGTTTCTTGTGACATAAATGTGTAAGGTTCTGATTCAATATTTGTCGTGGAATTATGTTTCAGAAATAATTTCGGAGGTATTTTTTATCATCTGAAAAAATACGCAGCCAAATTCAAATAATACAAGTAATACAAATTCACAAATGAATTTAAACATATATATTATACCTGTAAACACACTAATGAAGTATTAAGCAAGTGTTATGTAGATGAAACAGGAAAGCCATTAGTGTTCAAACAGGCAGGAAAGTAATTTTCCTAGCCATAAGAGTCTTTGAATCACTACTCACTTGCACAATCTCTCCATATCGAACACGTTTTCCGTGCTGTCTTTTCTGTTCTAACTCATTATCATTGTTTTCTGCCTGTGCTGCCGCCTGAAGGCAAATATAAACGACTTGAGATCACCACCAGGAAATAAAGGCGAGGTTTACATTTCGAAAAGAAACTTTGTGAAAAACAAAAAAAATGTATATGCCTTTAGTTTTATGCTTCATTTCTCACTGATTTGTTATCCATGTTCTAGCGTAGGTTTTAAGTTTAAAACACCTGTAAAATAGACGGGAATTTGTAATAAAATGGTTGCTATGTGTTTGTTCTGTATGAAAAACACCTGGAAAAGTAATGAAATGAAGCACAAAATCCGCCCATAAAATAATACTGTCCGGACTCATTATCACTGTGGATGATTTAAACTCTAAAAGTACAATGTGTTTTGAAAACGATTCATTAGCTCAGACGAAAAAATAAACTTACAAAAGACTGTGTGAGGACAGCTTTGCCATCACCTTGTAGAGTTGTCAGCCATTTTCTGTACTTTTTGTTAAGTTTGTACCGATTTTGGATACATACTTGGAACACCACGACTACAAAAGATAAGCAATGGCTTTAACATCATTTCCAATATGTTCGACACAATATCAGGAATGTAAAGGTTCAATAAATCTAACTGGTTAAGGATCATTATTGCGTCATAATAAGAATATGTTTCTCTTTTGTGAAATGTACTCTAATGCATCTGGAACTTACATTTTTCATTAAAACTTCACAAACACAAGACGAAAATCCTTAACACATATGCATAGATTACTTGCGTACTACAGCATGTAAAAGTTGATGATAATAACATTAATAGTATTATTAAAATACACTATTTTTTAAAGATTACAAAAAAACTGACATTGATAAATGTTGTTAATTACCAAAGAACATAATATTGCAGAATCGTTAAGACTGAACAGGTTTGTAGAATAATTCTATTTCATTTACAGATTGACTGATAACAGATTGGTAAAATGTAAAATATTTAAACTTATTAAAAGTTATTCAATTAATTGGCAAAATACCGATTCCTGACATTGTACGGACATTGCTGTATATATACATCTAACAGATTCCAAAAAAAAGAAGAAAAAACGCATATAATTATGTTTTTGCTACTTGGTAAAACGCAAACTGGCTGTATAATATACTCTAGCTATAATTACACTTACCATGCTGATTAGGGATGTTTGTTGGTCTATTTCTGTCCTGATTTGTGTAAATGCAAAGACCATTATCTGTTCCACTGTAAGATATAAGCAAAAGAGTATAATAAGTAAACTGACTTTCAAGGCAACTTGAAACATGCTAAATTCACGCCGTTATTCTGAAACATGTTTTAAAGTCATATCGATATATTCATTGATGAAACTCTGACGAAATGATATATGTATGATCATTAGTCTTGATTCCATTATGTACAAAATATGTCGGCACAAATCTGCTGATATAACCGCAAATAGGAGAGTCACGATTGCCTTTAAGCACTCACCTGACTATAACTGCTCAAAAAGACAAGTGCTATGCAGTAAATTTATCATCAAAATATAAGATACAGAACTAAACAAGGGATATAATTGAACACCTTTGGTGGTGTTCCACTAGGCAATGCTTCAAACAAAATTTCAGAAGTGTCAGCTTTAATGGCTTCTGACAAGAAAATTTGCAGATTGCCTGTATATGTCTATGTATTTTTTATCCCCCACCCTGATGGAGCCAAAATTAATCCAAGTCCACAAGGCAATACAGAGTAGTAATCAAGAATATAATTTGAACAATATTGGTATAATACCACTACATAATACTGCACACCAAATAACAAGGGGTTATGTTTGATCCACAAAACAATACTTTGTGCAAAGATATAAATTTTGTAACCTTGTGATTTCATTAAAATGGACGAATTTTAAACATTTCTAACATATTTCTGTGTAAAACATGTGATTCGTGGACGGGGTCGATAAAAAGTCTATGGACATCATTTAAATAACTTGAAAGAGTACTTTTGGATAATACACACTAGGATCCCAAAATAACCGAAAGGGCCGAGTTTGAACAATCTTAATAGAGATCTTCTAGACAATGCTTTGTGATACACTTTAGGCCCCTCGTCCTTGTGGTCACATTCAAGCACAACTTTAAAGACTTTACTATGCATTTCTGTGTAAAAGAGGTCAAAAGTAATGAACATTATAAAAAAACGTTGTACAGGTTCACTTGACAATGCTACACAAGCAAGGAATATTCCTGCAAGTCTCATCAACTTTGACCAAGTGGTAGAGGAGAGCATGTTAGTTAAAACAAAAAGTTGACGATACACAGACGCGCGATAGACATAGAACGATCACAAAAACTCACCTTGAGCACATGTGAGATAAAAAAGTACCAAAGTACAAACTACTAAGCTGGTTAGCCATAGTTTAAAGACATAAACAGTCTTTGAATGTAGGTTTAAAACAATCATGAAAGCGAAACCACACAATTTTACGCTTTTGAAGACCGTGGAAAAGTTCATCTTCGTGTTTGATACCACAACTTCATTAATTAAACGTATAAAAATCTATGTTCTAACAATTTTTCATAAACAGAAAATGTTGCCTCTAACTGTATAAGGCAATGTACACCAGTTCACCCTCGTCGGAAATGTTATGAAGTCCGTTTGTACTTTAGCAAGTTTCACAATTCTTTTACTAATTATTTAACGTTCACAATAAGCAAATGCAAGATTTGGACGGTAACCAGTGAATAAATTAATTTGCCAACTTTAACACTAACTGTAAAGATGACGTTATGTGATCTGTTATGATAAATATATGACGGCCAGGAGCATTTGTTATTACTGCAAAATTGTTTTAGTTCATCTTCCATTCATTTATACTTTTGTTCTCCAGAATATTTCAGACATCTTGCATTAAACACATTTTTATAGCAACAATCAGAACTTTAAACCCATCCACTTAGCGTAGCAAAACAGAAGAAATATCTTGATGAAAAATGGATTTCTGAACAATAAATTAAATAATTCTGAAGCATTCCTGCTGAAATTGATTTGATCTATTTTCCTACATCTGTTCAGCTTGCATAAATACATCCTTTCATCCAGGTGCATCATTATACAGGCAGGTTCCATGGTAAAATTCTGTGTACTTTAACGAAGAAATTGTTGCAAAAATGACAGTGATTGTAACATAATTCCAAATATTGCGTTTTGAACATGCTTTAAAAATGCAAATTTTAGTGAGGTAACTTAAGACAAGTTCATTTATTATATGAAAACAATACGTCTATCCATGTTATTCTTATTTCAAACACTGCAGTTCAGTATTACTGATAATGATTTATGTAACTCAAGAATGATACATCTAATTTTATCAAGCAGCATTATAATATCTTAATCATTTGTATTATACTATTACTTAGAAGAACTCAAGGCTTGGACTATTACCAGCAATTTAGCAACTAAATTCTATCCATTGCTGCGCAAATGTTTTAGTTCATTTTTCCTGTTTTTATACTGTCATTCAACATAAAAGTTCATGTCTTTCTGGAATCTTGCAATGAACATATTTTCATAATAGACAGGAAGAACGTCTTAATTTCATAAGACAGAGGAAATATTGTGAGAAAGAGGTGGATTTCTCAATAATAAAACGGCGATCTTTAAAAGCATTCTATTTCAAATAAAGAAATATGATTAATTTTCTAGCAATATACAGTTAAGACAAAATCATCTTTTTTCCAAGTGCGTAATAATAAAAGCAATCAATATAATAACAAAACCATGTACCTTAAGGAAACGATCTTTCGTAAAATAGAAATAGCCTTTGATGTTACCAAAAGAACACTCTCTTAAGCGTATCTAGAATTCAGAGAATGTGAAATACATTGTCCTCAAAATGATTACATAAATAATAAAAATGGCTTTAGAAAACAAAGCTCAGACAAACATAACAAAGGGTGACTCATTTCAAATATATTTATTTAAAAAATCAGAAAGCTGTATAACCAATAATGTACGTAGCTCACTGCAGATTCTCAATTATACAATGCATTAATATAAAGTCACACATGACCTTAACTTTGAGAGGCCAAAGATTTAATAGTATAATAGTTTTCAAGAACCATCCAGAGTCTTTCCAGATTATGCGTTCAATATATGAAAAAAGAATTAATGGAATATGTTCGGAAATACTTTAATGCATTTGGTTTTGCAAAATAATGTTCTGTCATTTTATTACAGGTTCCTATGTCATTCAAAGGAAAAGACATGCCCATTTTAATGCCTTCTACATGAACGACTCTCTTCGTTTTTATTTGCTTGGGGTGTTTAAGATAATGAAAAACGGATCTGTTAAAACAGACTTGCACTTGCCAAGCTGCCACCAAATGTTTAAGACAGCACTGAGAATGTTCAATCCTTATGTCTATCTTCTTTGCCGGTTGTTTTGTTTTCCAATGATTAATGATATCTGCACCTGTAACTTATATACTTCTATCAAATTGAATTCAGATCTTAAGGATTTCTGAAATATGTACGTCACTTAAGTTTAACACGTCACCTGTGTTCAACTGATGGTGTTTCCTTTGGTATAGCAAAAAAATAAAAAAAATACAATATATAAAGGGTAACGACAAAAACTGTCATAATCAGTAAATGTGGAATACTATATAACCCCAAAACATATAAGGCAAGGGAAATGCGTAGCGAAATAATTTCGAGCAAAGGGCATTCCTAATACTATATATCTGATTAAAAACCAAGTCTCAACATGCTTGAATTAAATTGTTGTGACTGTACCTCAAACAGCAACGACTTCGATGCATAAATGAAAAGTCTCATTCAACAATAACTTGATTTTGCCCCAGACGTATTGTAAATATTGACGATGTTTATAATTTCCGTGTTCCATTCATACGTTATCAAAAGAAACAGTAACAGTTAAATTGATTAAAATCATTTCCTAAAAATCGCTACGCTCTTAGGATCTGAGGACGATCAATAGAAGGTCGCCTTCTCGTGACCTATCTATCAGCCAATCAGAGCAACTGTTCCATTCTTCTAAAAATCAAGGTAGCGTGTGTTCAGCTTGTGGAAATCTGTTTATATAACTGGAATCCCAAACAATAATCCTTAATGTCGGAGATTATTTGCCATATATAAGCTGTCACTAAACTCAGAGTTAAATTTATTAGCAACTAGAACTGTGTCCATAGTACACGGATGCCCCCACTATGCATAAGTGCTCATAAACAAGAGCATGTATATCCTGTATGTAAGATTTTTTCTGTACATATACCTAAAATGATCTACAGGTAACCTTATGTACATGTTAAATTAAATTACAAATGTAAAATTTATATGTTCTTTTATTTATATGGTATATAGTGAAAAAATCAACAAAGGGCCATAATTCTGTTAAATATGGTCACAGCAAAAATTCCTTCCTTTACTACCATCTACACATATTAAAGCTGTTCATCCCTGGAAGTTTAAGCAAAATCTGCCATCCGGTTTAAGAGGAGTTGCGTTCACAAAATTTCAATATGGTATATAGTGAAAAAAATCAACAAAGGGCCATAATTCTGTTAAATTTGGTCGCAGCAAAAATTCCTTCCTTTACTTCCATCTACACATTAAGGTTGTTCATCCCTGGAAGTTTAAGCAAAATCTGCCATCCGGTTTAAGAGGAGTTGCGTTCACAAAATTTCTATATGGTATATAGTGAAAAATTCAACAAAGGGCCATAATTCTGTTAAATTTGGTCGCAGCAAAAATTCCTTCCTTACCTACCATCTACACATTAAGGTTGTTCATCCCTGGAAGTTTAAGCAAAATCTGCCATCCGGTTTAAGAGGAGTTGCGTCCACAAAATTTCTAGTGAAAAAATCAACAAAGTGCCATAATTCTGTTAAATTTGGTCGCAGCGAAAATTCCTTCCTTTACTACCATCTACACATTAAGGTTGTTCATCCCTGGAAGTTTAAGCAAAATCTGCCATCCGGTTTAAGAGGAGTTGCGTTCACAAGATTTCGGACGGACGGACGGACGGACAGACGTACGGACGGACGGAAGGACGGACAAGTGCAACGATATATGCACCCCACTTTGTGGGGGCATAAAAATCTTCCTAAATGATGAGATTATTGTATGCGCGGAAAATTATTTTTTTCAAAATATCTAAGCATTTTCCATCTCCGATATAAAGTAAACTGTCGAGACGCCCCATTAGCTGCAGTGTCATTGGTTGGGATATAAATAACAATATTGGAAATTCCAGGTTATCAAGAAGATAGAAATGAATAGGTCGTCTTCACATCTAACCGTAGGGAGATCGTGTGCTTCAGTCAGTTTGCAGTAATGGTATGAGGACAAAAGGCCTAAATGGGATTGTTTCTTCATACAATGCTTCTAAAAATTGTCACTGTTTTGACGTATTTTGCTAAGATCACACTGTTTGAGTTTAAGGTTTAAAGATACTTTTTTCCACAGAATCAAGCTTTTTAGCTAAAATAAGAACACGGTGTTTTGAACATGTACATAACACCTCTTATATTTCAAATAAATACATGAAATTCCTTTAGTACTCAGACTCAGAATTGTTATAGATTTATAATGATTACCGTACCGAAGGAATCCAATAAATGGTATTATAAGAAAAATAATTCACGCACATTCTTCCCGGGTTAATAAATAATCACAGACTACGGTGGTTTTGCTGCTGATACTTTAAGAACTATCAAAGCCCTCTTTAATTACTTGTTATTACACATTGCCAAGTATCTAGTAGGTACATGTAAATTACATTTGTAAGTTGCAAATGTCGCAGGCTTGATTTTGTTGAAACTATTTTGCTTATGTTCTATGTGTGACATATTGTCTAATATTTGTTATCTGTTTTTATCTATGTATTCATCAAACTAACACGCGATTTGTTAAATTTGTTCTATTTGGTGTAAAGAGCTTTTAATTTTGTAATAAATTTTGCTTGATTTCTACTTAGATCTCTTACACATGCTTTGAACATGTGATAAAAGCGTACTAAATAATTTCGCAAGAGTTTCTGATATCAGTTTTTGTTATACAGGTAACATATTCCTTGTTTATGTAGTAAAAAGTACCTAGATTTTAAGCACTTTCAGAAGGTACCATTTCACACAATATCCAAATTATTAGAAGTAATCGACCTGAAAAGTCATTATGAGTTAGATAAACATTAAGCGCCATTACCTTTGAAAAGAAAAACGAGAGAATTCATGAACAACTTTTAAACTTATACTAGATATCTGTTCATCAATTAATAATAAATCTTCATATAATCATGCTTACGTATTATTCTATAAACAGTTTTTCTACTGTTTATTCTAATTTAGTTGCCAATGGTTCTTAAATTTCTGTGATTTTATATAAAAAAGACTTAGGTTCATTTAACATTTTTTAGGTTTCTTAGCTACCTTTAGATTTGATTTAAATGAAGATGGAAAATATTTCGAAAACAAAAGTTTATTTTCTGAATGGATCTATCACAATGTAAGTCTAAAAGAATGACTGAACATCATTTCAAATAAATATTGTTGCAATATTTTCGAGAATGTTACTTCGAACGAAAAATGATTATGTTTGTATCGTTTACGTTAAAACATAGTCTCTAAATATATAATATCTATGCAATTTTTTTGAAATTTAAAAAATGAGGAAATGGAAGAGATACTTAAAAGCAGTAATCCAAGACTGACATCGTCGTTCATCTGTAAATGATCCATCTAGTTTATATATCTCCATAATGGAATTACTTACTTGTACGCCCTAATGTATCTTAAAAATATTAGTCAACGTGACGCTTTCACATAACATAGATTAAATGCACAGAAAGTTATTCTGAACATCTGGTCGTAAAAATATTTTTAAAGCAATTTAGATTGATATAGACTGAAATGCATCAGAAAATATGGCAAATAAAATCTTCTGTGCTAGTCTTGAAAACGAAATTCTTCATCATTTTTCGAACTGGTAACAAAAACTTTAGTGATAATTTTTGTAAACCAAACCACCACTTTGAAGCTTAACACTCGTTAAAGGTAAGATGTAGTGTCCTGACATTATCAAAAGTCTTAAGATCGACAGCATCGTAGATTGTGCAGTTACAGTTCGGATATTTCTTGAATTCCCTTGTAATAATGAGTTTCTTAGTCTTAAATAGATTCGCGTATCATTCTCAGCGTGTTCAGTTAAAGCAGTGTGTGTGTGTGTGTGTGTGTGTGACCGCCACTTTTCTTGCTATTTTTCGTAAGTACAGATACAGATCACTAGCGGATCCAGAGTGGGGGGGGCGCACCCGCCCCCCCCCCCCAAAAAAAAAAATGCCCGGACCATAGGTGTTATTGTAGGTCTATTTTGAATATGTCTTTAAATAATGTATTCTTTAATTGTTCAACACTGAATTGAATAATCAGAAGCTTTAAACGCCTCTTTTTGTATACTATTAAGACAAATGACTGACACATTGTCAAACTTAGGAAGTATTTAATGCCTGCCCTGCTGGAGGCAACTGACCACTTTTGCGACTAGTGCAGACCAAGATCAGCCTGCACATCTATGCAATCTGATCATGATATGTACTATTCGCCATTCAGTCAGTATACTTTCAATTATCGCCTCCATAAACACTAAATGGATCCGTCCAAATAGACAGATGGACAAGTTCATTTTAGACATTTAGCTTGGTAATGGTTAAAAATCTTGAACCACTAATTCGAGAATACGGATATAACCATGAAGTGACAGAGAATGAGATTGCATGCTTTACGTAGCAATTATTTGACAGGTATTGCTGTTGACTCTTCTAAAGCTTTAGACTGCAAACTACACTTATTGCAATGTCTTTATATCATTATACATCATCTGCATGCATGCTGTTTTCAGAAGTAAACACCAAAAAGAAGGGTAGAAACTTAACAGACAGGTGAAGCTCAATTATTTATTGTGTTTAAATGAAATGTTTAAGTGCTTATTAAAAATTAAAAAGAGTCACTATATACAAGAAGAAACTGGGTTATTCAAAGAGATATAAAATTATATAAAGAGATCAAAAATCTGTGACAGTGAATATTTTATTCTGATGAGCTTTCATAGTAGATTTCTCTAATCAGAAACCAGTTATATTTGAGTTTTCCTCTGAATATCATGATATAATATCAGTTATGGTGTTCTTAAACATATAAATGTTGCTGTAGAAAGATTCAGCCATGAAGTACTTGTCATTAAACCGAAGTATATCTTTTTATATTTTCTCAATAAAATATATTTACTAATTAGAATTTCGATATTCAGTTAATGTTGATGATTCTGTGTCATTCTGTGGTAGGATGGATTTTAAACTTTGCTATTTTAAACTTTTCCATTGCATATCAAGCTTGCTTTGAAAAATTGTCAGATGTTATAGTCTACAGCATCGTTACATAAATTCCGAATGCTCCACCTGCTGAACAGATTAAAAGCCGAGGGTCGAACGTTCAAGATTTGCATCAGGAATAATCTAAGTCGACTTCAAAGTAAACAAACCAAACATAAAAGACTAACATCCCAAAGGTATTTAATGATAGTGCAATATGCAGAGATTTATTTCTTGTGACGACTGATAAACAAATATCAGGAATTACCAATTAGCTAGCATTTGCAACTTAACAAAACATACTTAGCCTTCTTAAGCCATTCGTGGATTATGGGGACTTCATTAAATGTTATCTTCAAACAGAAATCTATATCAGTATTAGATAACTTATAAAATTTGCTATTTAGGCCTTTTATATTTGATCTTTAATTATAAAAAAGTGAAGAAATCAGGAGTAACATGTTTTGGTTTTTTTATGTGTTTTAAGCGCAAACTGATAATTGACATGCAAATAAATAACTATTCATTTTTTAGTGTTTCTACGTTTGATTACTTTCGTTTGTGTATGTAAGTTTTAATTCCAAAGCGAACCTATACAATGTAGAGGAAATGCTAAAGCCAAAAGGGTTTGTTCAAGTTAACCTTAGTGCAAGTAAAAACATGACCGATAGTCAGCTGCTGTCACAACAATTATATGAGCTTTCGTACTCAGAAATTATATCAAAAATTGACACAGTACTGCCTCTTATAAAAAAATGTTTTGATATCTATATAAAAAAACTGTGTTTATTATAAGAGAACCATTGATATTTTTGGACTTATTTTAACCAAACATGCTGTTTCATTGATGGTTTTGACAATTACTTATATTTCATGCCAGCAAGAAATGTATGATCTAAATATTCCACAGCTCTTTTCTGAGTTTCTGATTAATCAAACTGAAATGATGTATAAAACGTATTTCAAAGGTGGTTACTACTTACTTGTAATTTAGTTGAACATAACAGACAGATATCAGTTATGAGGATCTTGTAAATACTAAAACTCACATTTTTAAATCTTAGGATAAATTCGGTTTTTTTGTCTGGTTTCTCAAAACACATTAATCATAATCAGGTTGTCATAAATTAATGAAAGCATTTTATTCTATTTAGTTGTAGACTGAAAAGTTGTCCTGCCCCATGACAGCCAAATCATTTCACAAACCAACACTCGTGCAAACGGTTTTTGAGAAGAAGATTTTCAAACTTTACCATATAGTCATACAGTGAAAACAGGCCCCGCTCTCTGCAGGCCATATTTTAGGGCCCCAAATGACTAGAAGGAATTTGATATGGGACCACCTAAGGAACATTTTCGTGAAAATATTTTGAAACTGAGTAGATGGCTTCTGAGGAGACCATAGTTTTCCATATTGTCATATATTTAAAACAGGCTTTGTCCTCTTTCGTCAAGTTGTTTTAGTGATCCAAATGGCTTAAAGAATTTGTTAAAGGGCTAGCTAAGGAATAATTTCTGTGAACTTTTTTTAAGATCGATCTAGTGGTTCCCGAGAAGAAGATTTTCAAATATTCCATACAGCCATTGAAAACATGTTGAACACATTGATAACAGGCCCCGTCCATTGTAGGCCAAGTTTTTCAGGGACCTTAATGTTTTGAAGGAATTTGATAAAGGGCTGCCTGAGAACTTTTATTGTGAGATTATTTTGAAATCGGGCAGGGGTTTCAGAGAAGATTTTCAAAGTTTTCTGGTTGCCATGGCAGCCATAGTGCTCAATAAAACCAGAAATTCAAAAAAGGACCACCTGAGTAACTTTTCTGTGAAGTTTGGTTAAGTGGTTTAAGAGGAGATGTCGCTTGAAAGGAAATGTTGACGACGGACAAGGAAAAGTGTAACATTTTTTTTATTTTAGAAAACAAAAATATCTTCACATCAGCTATTTTTAAAACAGATTATTAATCAATAATCACATATAAAGAAAACAACTCTGAAAACTGAAGGGAAATGGTCAAAGGCTAATGAACAAAAACGTAAAATGGTCATCTGTATGGACAAATATTTACGAGAGCTGTCTGCTGGACAGAACCAAAGAAATCCTGATTAAATTTTTGTACTGTGGAGTATTTACAGAACACAAATTTCAGATTCTGAGGCAATCAAACATTCTCTTTTATCTGTGTAAATGTCAGAGAGAAACGCTGCAACACCTTTTTTACGAATATTGTAAAGTTAAGCCTTTTTAACCAAACGCTTTAAATAAAATAAACTCCCCCCTCTTTTTACAGAGAAGAACAAATTTCTTCTTTAAATTTTCTCCATGTAGTTCTTGAATTCTGTGAAAAGTTAACAAATCATTAAATTCTATTAAATATGAAATGAACAGGGCAGTATGGAAATATAAACCTTAATTCAAAATTTACATTAGTGTATATTGTTTAACTTATTTTGTAATTTTATGGAGAAGTATATATATATTGCGTTATCCTTTACTGATTTTTAAGGGAAATAAGGTTAATCTAAACTTTTGTCTATGTGAAGACTTTCGAAAATATTGATTATTGATTTCAGTCTGTTGGTTTAAAAATTTATTTGAATAAATACATACCCTGTTATGCATCGTTATAATTATGCATTTAAAATATAACTGTTATTTTCATGTTAGATAATAAATGTGAAATAAAAAATAAAAGCATAAAAAGATAAGATTATTATTAACTATTGTTTTCGTTTTATCTGCCCAGGAAGTATTTTGGGAAATGATTTTTTTATGACATCTTTATTCGCTAAAATCAGGTTCAGATCGAGATTTGAAATTGATAAAAAAAAACCTGCATGCTAACTTTTTCAATGATTCGTCAAAAGATTTTGATGCATGCATTATTAAGACAACAAGATTTTCTTATATATATACATATTGCAGTTGATTACTTGGTACCTGTACAGTGTCTTTAATCAGTAATGTATTTTTATCAATTTAATGATGGTCTTATTACGCTACCTACTGCATTACTAAACTAGCTTATATACATCTTATAATCATATTAATCGTAAGAGACAGTAAAATTGTTTAAAGTATCTCCTTTGAACTCTTGTCATCGTATCTCTTAACAGACAGAGACAGTAAACTAATTGTTTAAAGCATGCATGTCCCGGAAGCTTTCATCGCTGTGTCCTCTTAACAGAAAACCATTAGACCTGGTGTTACATCACAAAGTTGAATGTCTGTTTCATTACAACTGATTTGTAGAACGACTTCATTGAGAACAATAAATGCCAGTCATCTAATTTTATTCACTGCAGAAAATTGACACTTTATCATACCCCATTAGACTTTACATTCACACACATTATTGTAATGAAATGAATGCAACTGCTGTTACAGCAAGTCCTACTTTTCCAACAAGCGAACTGATTCGTATAGCTGATTCAGACCATGTAAAAAGGTGTTTGAATTCTTTATAAGATCTTTTCAACTGCCACAAATATATGAAGGTTTGCAAAATTCTTTAAAAAATCTTTTCAACTGTCACATATATATATAAAGTTTTGCAAATATGCAATTAAAAGCCTCAAATTTTATTAAACTGACTGTTTCGTTTTTAAAATTATTCATAAATGGTGTGTATATAAAATAAGTTAGATAAGACATTTTTTGTATCATCGTATCATTTGTATCACTGTATCATTTGTAACATAAGACATGCTTTGTATCATTGTATCATATGTATCATTGTATCATTTGTATCATAAGACATGCTTTGTATCATTGTATCATTTGTATCATAAGACATGCTTTGTATCATTGTATCATGTGTATCATCGTATCATCTGTATCATTTGTATCATAAGACATGCTTTGTATCATTGTATCATGTGTATCATCGTATCATCTGTATCATTTGTATCATAAGACATGCTTTGTATCATTGTATCATTTGTATCATTGTATCATTTGTATCATAAGACATTCTTTGTATCATTGTATCATGCGTATCATCGTATCATCTGTATCATTTGTATCATAAGACATGCTTTGTATCATTGTATCATGTGTATCATCTGAATCATTTGTATCATTTGTATCATAAGACATGCTTTGTATCATTGTATCATGTGTATCATCTGAATCATTTGTATCATAAGACATTCTTTGTATCATTGTATCATTGTATCATCGTATCATCTGTATCATTTGTATCATAAGACATGCTTTGCATCATTGTATCATGTGTATCATCGTATCATCTGTATCATTTGTATCATAAGACATGCTTTGTATCATTGTATCATTTGTATCATTGTATCATTTGTATCATAAGACATTCTTTGTATCATTGTATCATGCGTATCATCGTATCATCTGTATCATTTGTATCATAAGACATGCTTTGTATCATTGTATCATGTGTATCATCTGAATCATTTGTATCATTTGTATCATAAGACATGCTTTGTATCATTGTATCATGTGTATCATCTGAATCATTTGTATCATTTGTATCATAAGACATTCTTTGTATCATTGTATCATTGTATCATCGTATCATCTGTATCATTTGTATCATAAGACATGCTTTGCATCATTGTATCATGTGTATCATCGTATCATCTGTATCATTTGTATCATAAGACATGCTTTGTATCATTGTATCATGTGTATCATCTGAATCATTTGTATCATGAGACATGCTTTGTATCATTGTATCAAGTGTATCATCGTATCATCTGTATCATTTGTATCATAAGACATGCTTTGCATCATTGTATCATCTGTATCATTGTATCATCTGTATCATTTGTATCATAAGACATGCTTTGTATCATTGTATCATGTGTATCATCGTATCATTTCTATTATTTGTATCATAAGACATGCTTTGTATCATTATTCTGTATAGACAAGCAAAAAAATAGTTAACAACCATGCATTAATCAATAAATTATAAGATTTAAATGAAAACGAATAAACTGTTCATTAAACCAACTAAAATTATTCTCAGCAAAATTCATTAAAAGTTCGAACGCGTTGCAGCGTTGTCAGTCAAAAATATTATTTACGGAGCAAACAAAAAAACTCATGCGGCCCTCCACTTTCAATTGTTATGTGTACGAATTCCATCATAAAAAAGGCAGCTAACAAATGATACTAGCAGTTTTTCAGAAAAAAAAATATATGACTTAATTTACAGTAATGTGTTAATTACCGTCATTAGGCAACCACCCGCAGATTACCTATACACTACAGAAAATTTCAGTATTTTGGTAGCAGTCCAGGTATGTCTCACCTATCATTACAATGTCAAAGTTGCCATAATACCGCTAAGTGTATGCTGACGGATAATAAGTTAAAGTTGTTGATGATATGTCTGTATATAACGTAAGTAGAGATGCCCTAAATGACCGACTCCCTTGAAAAAAAATCTGATAAATATTTGGACTGAACCTTCAGAAACGATATGAAGAACTTCTTTAACGGTATAATTTTACACCAAGGATTTAGCTGATAGATTACATTTTGGTTAATTTATCTTTGCCCATATGATGCAATAATAACCACCGAACTCAACTAGAATCTTGTTCGGACACTTGTTCTATTTGTGTTAATATTTTATCATCATATGCTAGCAATAAATATAAGTAGGTAAATGTATCCATATTCTGTTTAGTTCTATCACCTGTATCTCAAGAAGGGAACTGTGTATGTTCTTGTTGGTAACAGCATTAAATATGATTTACATTTTGCTATAAAACACAGGTATGGGAAATACTGTCTGTCTTTACCGTCTGTTATTTAGTTACAGACACTTGCAAAGCATAATTGAAACGTAATGGTTTTGGACATAATAGAAACCTGTCAAACTGAAAGAGTTATCGTTGAAAAAAGAACAAAATGTCTTCTGTTTCAAAGTTTTTCCTATTTATAACAGATCAAATAACCCTTTTGACAGATGTAAAACTATTTATGTGTTGATGTATTTCGCTAGACTACCACTCTATATAATGTCAGACTGGTTCTTTCGACAAGCAAATACAAAATGATCTCGGGCATATTTCTTATCGCGAATTCACCTAAATTAGCATTTTCAGGGACAGGGTTGGACTTAATGCATCAAAAAGCTGACCTGCATGTCTTCGGTTCGAATACCGTCGAATGATTTCTACCTGGTTTTTTTTACAACTCTTGTCAGCGCCAGTTTGGTCAGAATTGCAGGTGACAGATAGAAAATAGTATTTTAATCAGCTGCAAGGGCTTGTGGAATAATCAATGCTAAATAAAATGTTTCAATGTGCTGATGTTAAACCGTAGTTTCAAATACTCAGGAACGGATTCCAAATATTTTAAGTATTTTATTTACAAAAACTGACACAAGTGAGCAAGTTTTGATAAATACGTTTAAAAAAAAGTATATTAATAAAATATTATTTAAATGACAAATGTTTGTTGCATTGTCTTAATATTAGAGCTTGGTGCCTTCAATTCATTATGAACGAAACAAAAGTTACAATTATGCGCGCTTTTTCTCTACGTGAAAGACATCTTAATCACATATTCAAGTAATATCTTTACACTGCACTACTGGAAGAAATAAGCATTATACTGTTCATTTTCCGACTGTTTAAGATACAGAAAACGTTCTTGTCATTCAACAGGTAGCATAGACTTTAACCATTCTCTTACAGTTAACTTTTATAGTAACCTAATTTTGTGTAGCAAATGTAAAGAACAGCCTTACATGTTTATGAAATATCTTCTTAACTGGCATGCAGTCACTTGCATCCTGTCGTACTGTCAACTATACAATTAGTTGTGCAGTTTGTGGTTCTGACTTACTTTCGTGCATTTCATGGTATTTTAGTGGTTTTCTGTCTTATTTGCTCAGGATTTAAATGCTGTAAGCTCGAACCAACCAATGACACTTAAATAATGTAAATTCTGGCATCAGATTCATTCGTTCTGGCCTCGTCTGGTCTAAATTATATCTGCATTAAGATAATACCCTTTTTTCACTCATTGTTTGCGAGTCATTGGAAATAACTGCTTTTACAAAGCTGTCAATGGATTACAGTTTACCTTTTAGGATATATTTTCTTCATTTGAAATCGGTTAGAACTAACAATAAACTAAGTAATAATAATGATAATTCCATTATCCTTTTTTTCCTTTTTTGGTTATTAATCAAATCTGTTATTGATAAATAAGATAATATATAGTGACTGTTAAATTAGTTATAGCAAGATCTTAAAGCGAGAGTAAAATAAATCAGATATATTTCAGATGTTGGAAAACCTTTTCTTTTTCTTGTTGTCACTCTTGTTATTTCTTGTAAGGAATGCTTAGAATCTTAATCAAGAAAGAATCTAGATGCCGTAGCTAACAAACAAACAAATGTAAATGTAGGTGTAATGTTTGTCTTTTCTGACTGCAAAGCAACGGGACAAGATAACGATGGTAATGGTTAAATACATTCAGTACTCTTAATACTGTATCCCGCATTGTTTGGTTTTTAAAGAAAGGTTCATGTTTAACTTTTTTTTCTATTTCATTTATCTCCAAGCACTAATTCCTAGCATCTATATTTAAGTCAACACATTTTATATATTCAGAACTGGAAATAAATTAACTGAGTGGTTCATCCAGACTTTAAATAAATCATTTTGCCTTCGTTCAACCTTAAATTGTGCATCGGAATTCGTTATTTGGGAGTCAGAAAAATTTTACTCGAAAAGGTTAATGTAGTGCCTTCAATGTTATTACAGATGACACAAAAGGCTGTCAACATTTAACAATTTTGGTTGCATTGTCTACAATCTGTAACGAATTATTGCCATAAATTTGATTAAGCAACATGGCTCGTTTTATAACAAAATAAATCTTTCTGTTTCAACTTAAAATACAGAAAGGCAACTCTAAACATATAGTCTAGTTAATTAATGTTTATTCGCTTTTAAATTATTTCACATTTACAACTCCATCCTTTCCTCATATATCTGGTTCTATTGTATTCACTAAGAATAGGTTTTAATTAATATATCTAATTAAATAAATAAATCGTGCGACTAACGGAGAAGCCAAAAATAACTCCTACCGCGTTACCCCGTTATTTTCAATACTATCTTAATTTCTGTTTCTTACAATATATGCTGGTGTGTAGATATGAACGTGTTGCAAACAGTTTCTGGTCTTATGTTTAAACGTCAAATATACTTTCGTTTAAAATGTTTTTTTTTTTAATATTTAACTGTCACGACGGAAACAGTAACAATATAGCCTGATGCAACGAGAAAACAAAGACTGACTGTCGAATCAATTTCATAAAAAATGAAAGTAAAGTTACACTAACATTTACAAGTGTGCAATTTAATGAAATACGTGCAACTGTAGGACACCGACATTCAAGCCCTCTAAATAGCTAGTTTATTATTTGTATGCATACATAGCAATAAATACCTGTTCTTCATTATAACTTTTCTATGAATGAACAAGTTATAATCTTATAACCGGAGCAATTGCTTTTAACCGCAATTATGAAAATTAAACAGGCTGTGAAGTTACTTCAAACTATTTAGAAAACATACAGGGATTACTGTAAGCGCATTATATTGATTATATTTGAATCATTAACGGGATAAAAGGTTCATTTAATGGACCACAAACAACGTATTAGAAACAAAATGTAAGTCAATCCACCTGTAATAAATTATCAGTAAATCATGTTTATTTCTAGATGAACCATCTCTGAACAGTAAATGAAATAAGAGCATGCCACATTTTTTAAACATCATGCCATTTTTTCATTCCAATTATCCATCCGCGATTGATTTAGCAGAACAATAATTTCCGCACGCCTTGAATATTAAGAGTCATTCGGTCTTTTTTAATCTGAAATTTAAATTTGAAGGTCAAAAAGTGACCCACCTGTGCACAGCTTCTTCAACATAATTTTCCTTTTATTATATTTAAGACAACAAAAAAGACAAAGGCGTTGTAGTACATATTCACGCTAATTTCATATCGAATATTTAGGCATATTTACTATTAGGTTACAATTAAAAAATAATACAGAGTTATATCATACGACCACGTGGTAAAAATTGACGTCGCTGATGGCTGTATGCCAGTGAATCAAGATTCGTAAATTGTGTGTTTATCTGAACTTTAGTTCTTGTGAGAATGGTTTTATGCCAGTGAAGCAAGATTTGCAAATTGTGTGTTTTATCTGAAATTTAGCTCTTGTGAGAATGGTTTTATGCCAGTGAACCAAGATTCGCAAATTATGTGTTTTATCTGAAATTTAGCTCTTGTGAGAATGGTTTTATGCCAGTGAACCAAGATTCGTTAATTGTGTGTTTATCTGAACTTTAGTGCCAGTGAACAAGATTCGCATATATGTGTTTTATCTGAAATTTAGCTCTTGTGAGAATGGTTTTATGCCAGTGAACCAAGATTCGCAAATTATGTGTTTTATCTGAAATTTAGCTCTTGTGAGAATGGTTTTATGCCAGTGAACAAAGATTCGCAAATTGTGTGTTTTATCTGAAATTTAGCTCTTGTGAGAATCGTTTTATGCCACTGAACCAAGATTTGCAAAATGGGTGTTTTATCTGAACTTTAGTTCTTTTGAAAATGACTTCTGCAACTTCTTAAGATTTATTCAAATCAGTTAGTGTAGCTGTTAATGTCTGTGTTAGGATTTAGCGACGGTAATACCCGACTGTTATAATTTTTTATGAAATTATGAACTTCAAGACGTTTTTCTAAACATTCACCTTGGAACTGTATTCAGCGGAATTGTCGAAGCATAACGATTATATTCACTTCTGTTAAGAGATATATGTAAAATTGTTAAGATGAGTTTTAGTCAACTTCATCAACAACCACACGAAATCTACAGATTATGATAATGCAGGAAGAACAGCCGGCAAATTGAACATATGATAAATCTAGGGGCTTAAATCATTTGTTGCCTAAACAGTTTTGCAAATAACTATTTCCAATTAAAACTTAAGTACGAAAATCAATAACTGAAATTCTTTCAGTTTTTCCATGAAAATGCCTTGTCTTCCTTTTATGTATTATATTTTTTGTAACATAAATGTCTATGAGATAAATCATTAATTACTTAAAACCTCATTAACATATGTTCTTGTTCAGCTTCATCAAATGCTTTCATTGATTAATGTATTTTCTCAAGATCGTGTTAAATGTTTTGTTGTTTTTATTCACTTTAACGAATATAAATCAACAGGTGTTTATTAAATAAAATGTATCAAATTGCTTTTTTAATCCAGATCGATGTGGTTAGTAACTTCTTGAATTAATATTAATAGTAGTTTTTACATTTCTTCTCCTCAGGGTGCAGACAGCTTTAGAACAATGTTTAGTTTAAAGAACAATTACTCTAAAACGGTCCAGACTTTTGATTAATTATTTAAATTTCGACGATAGCTTTCTAGACATAGAAGCTGGAGTTTAATTGGTTAGCAAGTCAGTAGAAAATTACAATGATAGTTTATACAGTTTATGTAATTAGTTATTCATATATCTTTTTAGTATAGCTGAGCACAAAGTGCTCACGTCGAGCTATTGTGACCGCTTGATATCCGTTGTGTGTATTTCGTTCGTCGTCTCTCGTCTATCTGTTTGTCTGTCTACACTGTCTGTTAATCATTCTAGAGAAAACATTTGCACCCAGTTAACATGAAAGTTGGTCAAGGTGTTTTATCTTTAGGATTTTCAGGTCGCATTTAGAAATAGGTCACCCAGGGTCAAAACTAATCACTGAGTTAAATCTTACAGGCCACATTTAAACTCAGTCATGATTGTTTGTAAAAAAAGTTTGTATTGATACGTTCTGTCTCAAAATAGAATATGCATCACCTAGAGTCAAAAACTAGGTCACTGAATGAAATTAAAGGAAAACCTAGTTTTGAATTCAATCATCATGCTGATTGGTCAAAATGTTTGCCTAGATGGTTTTTAGGTCAGCTTAAATATGGGTCTTCTTTGGTAAAAAATGTGTTAAATCAAAAGAACATTTCGTCAGAACTCTAGTAGCTCATGTCTAGCAGTTCAGTCATGATTATTTTATCAAATTGTCTGTCTTGGTCAAAATAAGATATGGGTCCTTTTTGGTCAATAACTAGGTCAGTAGTTTTGATGATAAATCCATCATTTAACACTTGTCTCTCTTTGTAGTTTATTTAGGTGAGCCTTTTAGGGCCATTATTGCCCTCTCGTTTATCTTTTTTATTTTCATTGTTTTAATTTAATTTTATATTAATACTCCTTAAAAAACAGGTAATTGCAAATTGCAGACGGTCAGTCACATTAGTATCCCAATGAATCATTTTATAGTAAGTTACACTAAGGTATATTTCCAATCAAATCGGTTACAGTTCGACAAATAGTGAAACTTACCTTTTCACTGGTTTTACTTCTTTCACTTCGTTTCTAACAATTCTTATCAGATATGATTTGTAAAATTTTGATTTTAATATTCTTATTGATATAATGTACAAGGTTTGTTTTGTTTACAGTGTTGATGTAATAACAGTCAAGGTATATTTGCACGGGCCCCAGCTCTAAGTTCTTTATTGCCAAAATTATCTTTTAAATTTTTTGTTTACATCATAATTCCTATTATGTAATTGTTTGTATTAAGTTGTTGCAGAAACAGAATTTAAACTTGGTATATTGGCTAAGGTAAATTTCATTATAAATCTTAACAAAAGGCAATAATTCTACTGATAGCAAAGAGAGATAATTGGGTCTTTTAATCTGCACTTTTCCACAGCGTTGTCTAGTATGCGGAAACTATCAATCATTGGTGGGCTACGGACAAACCAGGACAGATAAACGGGCGAATACCGTAATCATTTCGGTAGATTGGTAATAATTCTTAATGTTATGTCCATATGATGCAAAATTCATGTGTGATGCATCAGTTTTGACAAAAATGAAAAGCATTAACTTAGCTTTAAGAAGTACTTTTGTTTTTGCCACCTATTATTAATAAGATAAAAGAACAAAATAAATAGATACTCTTATATTGCAAACTTCAAGTACACCGCATATGTGAGCAAGTGTCATAAATCAAAGTCAATTGTTTTTGTTTGTCTTTTTTGTCTTAATTAAGATTGATTGGGAACATCTTTTAAACCTGAGGAGAACAGGATATTCTAATCAAAGGCGAGTTTTTTTCCTTTCTTGTTTTGCATATAACTATTGCATGACGTAATCAACTGTACAGGACAAAAATATCTTGCGGAAATTAATATCTAGGTAAATGTTAAAAGTATTTACAAAATATGTTTTCAAGTTTTGATTGTTAAGGAGTGAAAGGAGCGATATAAATATTCCTATTTTACTTTTATTTTCATATAGTATGTTCAAAATGAAATGACTAAACACATTGACATAGGTGACATTTCGTATCGCTTTGGTATTATTGACGATTTCTACTTGTATATATTGTATAAGTGAATTAAAAGGACGTTGACAGGAATTTAGAGCATTAAAGTTCTTTAGCTAATCATTAGATTGTTATTCGAGCTCAGTGTGTCAGTCGGAAATTCTAAGTACAACAAGTCAGTTATATGCATTAATATTGATTCTTCCTAATGAAACATTGTTGTAGTGATCTATGTGAAGTGTAAAGAGTTTTAAATAATGAAACGTTTTCCAAAAGCTATTAGGATTCGTGAGTCAAGAAGAGAACGAAATAAAAGGCTTAAAACAGTTGAGATGAATTGCATTTTGTTATTAGAGTACATAAACTGCAATACAAAAATTGGTTAAACAGTAAAATAGTCCTTATATTATCAGTTGCAGTCGTCATCAGCGACCTTGACCCTAAAGGGATTCCTGTGACAAGAACAGTTTATGAGATTCTTCAAATTTTCAATAGTAAATTAGATGTGATGGAAAATAACTAAAATAGCAAATAGGAAGTTATAAAACTCATCTGACATATTGACAGTTCATAAGATCACGATTGTGTAAAAGTAACAACACTGACTTTGTAAGCAATTCTTTCATCACCATCTTTGAATTCATTTGTTGGCTGTTCATCTGTTGTTTTTATTATCCCTCCAGATACTCGCAGGTTAACGGAATCTTTGACGTGTTAATGATAGGTGAGACATATCTGGACAGTTACCAAATTGCTGTCATTTCCCGAAGTATATAATGATGCTTCTAAAATACTCGTAAAGTTGCAGTTAATTAAGTCATAGATATTTTTCCCTTAACATGTGTCCTGTTAATTTTGTTAACAAATACATACAAAAATGAAATTAGAAAAAAAGCGCAAAAATACTTTATGTTTTCTGCTGTGTTTTCTGACTGTGGTTTTACCTGATATCCGTTTTTTCACTTGTTAAGTACTAAAACAATCTTTGCCAATCAAAAAACCGATAGAACCTTGATGGCCATTTATTTCTCTTTTTCTATCTGTAACCAGCTCTCACAAGTTAACATATACTCTTTATTTTTATTATATACCTATAAATTTTCTTTCTAAAATACACGCAAATCTAGAAGCACGAATACGCTTCGACGGAGAGAAAAAATCCGTATTATGTTAGTGTCAAAAAATGCGGTACCATATATGGTAGTGACGGACTATTTTTCTTGGTTGGCTCCCATCCTTGTTGTGCGTGAAGTAGTATTTGGAAGAGGGAACCGATAGTACAGGCACCTTGCAGGGAATCCGTTTCTATTTTTAGTAACGAAATCCCCCGTCAAAATATAACATAATGTAACATAATTTAACGAGAAAATCCATAAATTGTACCCTTCTATCAAAATCTTATGAATACACACAAATAACGTTCTGCTTAAAAGAGAATCCTCGTGATTTTAACTAAGTCGTCTGCAACTGTTTACATGTATATACAGTAGGTCATTTTGCAAAGCTGATGTATTCATCCGCCATTCATCAATTTATTTTTCAATGATATTTTGGTTTGTGAAATAAGAGTTCAGTAAATTGAATCATTTGCTTTGGTCAACTGGTATTCTAACTTGCTAAGTATGTTACATTCGTTCACAAACGAGAAATTTCAGTTTCAGTTTTCATGGATGACATACTTAGTAGTAAGATTTTACAAAAGTCAATGTGCTTGTGATAATAACTTGTTTGCTTTATCATTAAAACTTTTAGCTTAAACCAATTTTAAACGGTCCATAGTATGAAGTTCCTTCGACATTCATGTGCTGTTAGAATATTCTTCATGTACTTCTTCACTAGTCATTTCTGTCAGACCTCTCCATAAGTGTCTAATTATTTTTAAGCAAAATTAAAAGACTCAAGTTAGACCCTTGTTAAGATTGTCAGTCATTCAACTGTATGGCAAACGAAAGACAAAAGAGAAAAGCAAATGCCGCCTAGAGAAAGAATGGGTTTTATATGGTAAGGAAGCAGTAAGCAGAGTATACGCTTAAAACGTTGCATTATTTGTACTTTACATTTTAAAATGAAATGTCATTTTTCATCTAAAGTCATTCATTACAACGATAATTTCACCACGCCTTGAAAGTTATGGATTAGATTGTCTCATTTTAATAGTTGAAAATATTACTATCTGTTGTTTAGATCAAAACCAGGGTTTGTTCGCAGTGAAAAAAAACACAACTTACATTTGCTTTTCCTGTTAAAAGTCTGGTGAAGCAACTAATACCTGAGAGTACATCTTGAGCGAATATTGGAATTAACAAATGAAACAAAGAGCGGTGTTGACAGAAGTGTTTAGAAGGTGTTGTTGCTTCAATGTAAGTGATACATCTTGTACAGCAAGAATTGTCAAGACATGTTCAAGCTTGTCTGCATAAAAGTCATTCATCTTATTGCATGTTTGCAGTGAGGGCGAATATGACTAGGGGTAATTGCATGTTTGCAGTGAGGGCGAATATGACTAGCGGTAATTGCATGTTTGCAGTGAGGGCGAATATGACTAGGGGTAATTGCATGTTTGCAGTGAGGGCGAATATGACTAGGGGTAATTTCATATTTGCAGTGAGGGCGAATATGACTAGGGTTTGGAAATAAAAGTAGTCATTATTCGTCAAATTTACTTACTGACTAGTTTTAAACATGAGGGTTGAAACCTCTCATTGACCATTGTCGTTTCATGAAAAAAATCCAAGTTAAGGACAAACAAACTGGTGTAAACATGCTTGAAATATTATTGAATTATAAATTAAATTTCAATGTTGTGATTATTTTCTATTGTATTTTAGTATTTGTCTACGTATATATGACTTTAGCACCGAAGGTGAGTCAATGTACCATTAGAAAAAAAAAAAATTTTCATTTAAAAAATATGATGAATTTCCTTTTTTTTTGTTTTTTCCCACCATAAGATTCTGAGTGTGGTTATGTTCTCAACATTACTTGGTTATAGACCATTGCAGAACGTAATTAAAATGCAGTGGCTTCTTAAATACTTCTCTGCCCCCAACACTGAATGAATTGATTCTTGAAACACTGTGAAAACGTTTTCTATACATCAACAGTACATTAACACATTTCTTTTGGCTGATTGTGAAAGATTAAACAACTCTTTTGACAGCTGTGAAAGTGCTTGCTTGATGCTAAGTTTACGTAAGTTAAATATTTGCAGGTACTTGCATGCTTTTTTGACAAATAAATCTTATCACTTCTGGAGGGACTGTTTAAGATCCTTCCTAAAAGCTCATACATCTGAATATTTTTATATTAAAAACACGTTGTGTAGACACATGTCAGTTCCATAGCTCGAAATGTACTAACAAACAAATAATATGGTTAGAATTTTCAAAGAAAATGATATCAAACAGTTATGGAAATGTAACTAACAGTTACATAACAAAATCAAAATAACTGACTTCCAACAAATGAAATATTGCTAATTAATACCAAACAATTAATAACATGGAAGCGTCTGACAGTCAACAAAGCGAATGGCATTGCTAATTGCATTTTCAATTAATGTTATACTGCAAATCTTGTTTAGCTTTCACAACTTACTTTTTGTTGCTAATATACCGTGCCTTTCAGAAAAAAAGACATGGTTTACGTCTATAATCACTTTAACACTAACGTACCTGCAAAGTTTTGTTTTCGAATGTTGTATATATAACACTGTTAATGTTTTATAGATTTGCGGAGGATGGGAGTAAAGTAAGGTAAAGTGGTATAGCTAAGGAGCAAAACCAACAGTCTGATATGACTGTGGGGTACAATTCAATAAAACTCAAAATGGATTTGAAAGAGAAAATACGAATGAACTTTTAAAAAAACATGTCAGATACTGGTTAAGTACAGGTTATGTCCCTAAAAAAGTTACAAGAGCTGCTTATATAGTCATTTTTTATTGTCAGTAGAAATCTGAACAACTGGTAGTGTGGTTGGCCATGTGTTATCTTTGTCTTGTAGATGAATGAATGCAAAGTAATGTTTTTGATGTTCTTTATCTATCACACACACACATTAGTTCTTACCTTGACTGTTCGCTGTAAACATAGCCTTCCGTTTCCTCACAATACAAGCAGATATAGTCCCCTATACACAAGAACTCTCCCATTACAGGGTCCTGGCCGAACTCATTCAGCTGGAATAGAAGAGGATACAGCTATAGAAACATTTACTTTTTTGATAATTCTCATTTTCAGAAGGCACCATGTCGAATAAAACCTAATGGACATCACCGGATTGAGCCATGTAGGAAACTTGAAAAGTTGTTAGATCTATTATAACCAACAGTATCTCCGTAAATGGTTCTAATCAAATGACCAACAATTCAATACACAGACATGTGTAATGATTTTTTTCTACAAATATATGTACTGTCTTCGCAAATAAAATATTATCGTTTTACTACACAAGCCTAGTTTGAAGAAGTTTTGTTAAAGGTAGTTAGATGTACTACAATGTCATAAGTTCTTAGTAACAAAACGTCGTTGTCTGTGCCAATGAAGTTTGCCCACCCTCTAATAGTTCTAACAGCTCGCACTTAGTCGATATATATTTCATAAGCTTTTTCATAATGGAACATGTATATTGGAAAAGGTTTCAACAAGTTTATCATGCAGCCTAGGATAGAAACGCAAAGGACACATCAGGATCAAACGGATGGATAATCAATATAATTTGTGGCACGAATAAAATAGTACAAATGACCAATTATTCAGAGGCAATTTTTTCCAAATGAGAGTTACTGCATTTCACAGAACAGATGTCACATATAGTGATGAAAAGTTCGCATAAATGTTAATACTTCACACTTTTATGGATAGTAAAAAGAATGATGTAATGAAATATTAAAAGTTAAATCAATTTTACATAAGGTAATCCCTTTGAGTCAATAAGCAAGAATCTATTTACTGGGTTCATCTTTTTATCTTCTGTACAAAATAGCCTTTTTGACGCGCTTTCTGAACTAGTTTGGTTATTTAAGGTTTTGGGACTACATTAGAAAATACAGACGAATCCAATTCCACCGACAAACCTGATTGTTTTTACGTACTTAGAACCGATACATAGGGCTGACCTCGGTATAACTTCTTGTCCGTAAAGCCTAGAAGTAGTGATTAATGGAAGAGCAGGTCATCGAACTCGCGACTTCTTGATTACAGAAAAAAAAAAACGAACTAAACTCAAACAATAACGATTCCTAGAAGTTCAAGCAAAACCTTAAATGCAAGGATCCTCTCTGGTTTTGCTGATTTGGTTATATAAAAATTCTATTTAAATATAAACAATAAACTGAAAAAGAAAACGTAGGTATTTTTTATAAAAGCGCTCAAATATATACCATCAAAACTCTTAAGGGTAAAAAAAACGAAATGTTAAAATAATTAACATAGAAATAATGAACAGTAATAATCATTCATAAAAATGTCAAAGGTAATATATTAAGTCCAGTTAATGTCAGATCATGTTTGTAATTATTGAAAAAAAAGAGAGAAGGAACTAGCATTTAAAACTTAAGTGTCACTCTCAACGTCCAACGGTATATTAGATGTTTTTTATACATGACACTGTTGAATGATGTTGCTATTGTTATTCTCCGGCAACTGAAAAGAGAATTCAGTATTTTTGCTCAATGTGGCGACAAAAGAATTAGAGTGAATGTTTCTGTAGGTGTCTGCTCTTGGTGATTAAGTGTTTAGAATAATCTCCATTCATCTCTAGAAATAACTGCCCTATAAATGTAAGGAATTCAGGTTATTAGCAAGAACAATCAAGTTTATTATTTTCGGTGAAAAGAACTGATTTTATCATGGCGTTAAACTGGAGCTTCAAACACAATATTTAATCGATAAAAAATAGTAGCTGTTTTTGCTAACAATAAAACAGAGAAGACGTATTTCAATTAATAAATGCTTCTGATGCTAACGTGACAATGACGTCGTCAGATACTCAACTAAACCCACGCATGTGGTACTCTGGTACTATCATAGGCATGAAATCATTTACGTGAAGTGGCAGCGTAAGTAACATACAAGAGTAACTTACTTATCTAAAATCATTTCATAGTTTCGTAATTATTTCTACACAGATTGGATTATTTTCCATTTGCAACCAGAACATTTAAGTTAAAGCAAGTGATCTTTCCAATATTAATCGCACCATAAACGTAACACCAAAGTGCTGGTGGCGTCATATACTTACGTCACTAGCATGTTTACAAAGTATCGCTATGAATGAAAACCTTATTTTTAGAAATAAAACTAAACTAACAGATACATTAATGAGAAAATTCTGAAAGGCCTTAACTGATATGAAATGCAATCTACCTGCGATCTAGGCTAACGTTTGGTTTATTTCAGATACGTCACGAACACGTCACGGAAAACACGACCTATAAGAAGTCAAGGCGGCCATCAGGGGAGAACATAAGTAAATGGGAACGGTCATATTCCTATTAGATTAATACACAAAGTATTTTGCGGTATTTCAAATCGTTATATTGACTCATGGGTGACTCAATGCCGTGTACATCGCCAAGAATCTTTAATACTATCGTAGGTTGACAAATAACAAACATTTTGTTTCCTGTGGATCCAATAACAAGATTATGCTGTTTTCATAAGATTAGTACCTACTAGTTACGGCATTATAAAACCTGTTTATGAAATATATTTTCCTTTTTGCGTTATAAACTAAATATTGCAACAACATGGAACTATATCTAAAGTTTATAGATACACGGGTATGAAAACGGTTCTCAATAACATGTTGTTGTTTTTAGGGAAAAAAAGAAGCTTTTCTCGCTAATGATAAAAATAAACTATTACAAAATAAGAGAAAACACAATACGTAAGTATGCTTTTAGAATGTTATGAATGATAATGTGAACAAAACAATTTGTTTCTTACAGGTTTCTTCGTTGTTTGTTTTTTAACAGAATGTTAACAAAAACAAAACAGAAATGAAAACAAAAGCACATTTTATAAGGGCCTCTGTATGATATACACAATAACAGAATGGAATATAAAGTTAACAAGAACACAAAATGCAAACAATGATATTTAAAATCAATGTTATGTAAACAATGGTCAAACCTCATTGTCCTTATCCGGTGACCGCGCGTGCCAGGAATGCATCCTCATCTCCGTGTTTTAGTTTTTAGAATCTCTAATTTTATAATTACCTTATATGTTAGATTATTTAGAATGTGAGTTATGAAATAAACTGATAAACAGAAAAAAGAAGCAATGGTATTAGCTAGTGTTTTACCTTATAACATATCAATGATTCAGTTTTTTTCTTGAACGAATATCTTTTTAGAATAACTAGATTTCTAACAAATAAGTTATTTTCGTAAATAAAACAGCATGCAAGCGTTTCGAAGCCAAAACTTGAAACTTAATTTCGTTCTTTGTCCTTTTCTGCTAATGAAATGCACTGGGTTTTTAATTCGAACAACTGTACTTTTTTTCTTTTAAATTATACTATATATATGAATATTCAAGCAATTATAAGTAGCCGCTTCCTGTTAATTTCCAGCACACAGTTGTAAACAAAACACATCCATTAGAACAACTAAAGGAAACATATTCCTATACACCACCGCACAAAAGTATAAATTTTTCTTATCTTATTACAGTCGCAATGTTTCAGTTTTTACAGTTAAATCTTTTACTCAAATGATGCATGCTTGACATTTATTATGACGAATATGTTATCGCGGTATTCATATACATGTCTATTAAATTTAAGAAAGAAAATTTCAGTGTAAAATCATTTGATGGAGCATATTTTTTGCTCAGTTAATGACAAAAGTCCGAATATGCTACATTTTTTTCTAATTTTTCCAAATAAAACTGCCGTTGGATTCTAGTTATCCAGTATGCTAAATTTCTTGAAGGTAAGTGAAGATATCCCACAGTTATAATAAACTATAATGTGTCTGAATATAGCCTAGGTGCCATTGTTCTATATAATTATATCGAGTTATCAATGAGGTGATCGTCGATTTTTATCTAAAATTAGGATATCGGGTTTATGGGTGAGAGATTAATCATCAGGTCTCGTCTGTTGCCTGAGGGTAAATGCCAACAACGTGTATTGTCTCTAAAGAGAACATACCGAACAGTTTGCATGAGGTTTTAAAAGTTATATTGCTTCTTCGCATAAATCTTCTCATTTCACTCCTCTTTACTTTCTGGGGTCATCAGCATCAAATAAAAAGTTAACGCTCACTGAGGTCACCGACGATGATAGTTTTGCTGAAGTTAATAACGTCATATAAAGACATAAAATTAAATTAATATTTAAATTTATTATAGACCACGTTGTGGGCGTGTAATAAAGCCATGTTATATTTTTTTATATTACACTAGTGGAATAACTTTTTGATGTAAACGTCATTAACAATACGCCTATGACGTTCGCGCTAATATGGACAAAACATTTTCTGTGCGTTTCTGTCACCGTTCTCTGACAAAATTTCTATGATATAAATAGAACATTATATTCATGGTCATATAATACGAGATTTATTTCACCCGTTATTACACTCGACAGAGCCTTGTTTGTACCGTTTTCAAATAACTCGTGCAATAAATGCCGTATTACACGACCACTTTTTTAATATCCTCTATATCTGTTTAAGCTTACTCAAATCAAAAAAATCTCTATTCTAAAGGAATTACTATAAAAGTTTAAACCTCTCAATTTGCGTTATTGAAAAATGCTGAACATTTTGAAGTTTTACAGTTTAATATTACTGAGACGAACAATTGGATACTACTTAAAAAGTTTTTTATGTGATTTATAAAACGAACTGTAATGAAATTTAAACTCTTTTTACGTGGCTTTAAAACTACTATATAATGTCGTATAGTTTAACAAATTTGAGGAGAGAAATATTTGCACCGACTGACCTATGTTGCTTAGGCGACCTTTGTATTAAGATAGGGATCACTTTGTCAAACAAATTACTGAAGACTTGCATCGAAATACAGTTTACCTGTGAAACAATGCTACACATATCTGCTGATTATCTTAGAAACTATAACAATATGTAAGCAGGGGAATGAAAGATAATGATATCTTAACTGCATTTATTGGAAAACTGACGCCCAATTGGCGTGGTAAAGCACACTGTTGTGTTTTAGCTTCTATTGCAGAGACATTTTTAAACAAAAAAGCGTAATATTAATGTTTTGCCTATTGCCAAGAACAGTGTTGGTTTGTTACGTTGTCCGACTGGAAATGAACATAGATAAATCATAAACAGCCATGCTTTTATTTACAATTTAAAATCAGATAAATGGTTTGACCTGTGAACTAACTCTTATTATGGCTAAAGATGAAACCATTAATTATTTTCTTCTAAAACTAGTGTTACACACAGAAAAAAAATTCACACGTTTTATAATTCATGGAATTTTGGTCCTGTATTTTGCACATAACGCTTGCCGTATGACATGATATCTTTTGACTAAGCATAACCTAAAATTAACTAATGATGTTCTGTATATGTATCTTTTGGGCTCAAATGTTATAAAATGAAACAAAGGACACTAACAGTACAACAACAACTCCCTGAATAAAAGACTTTCAATGATGCATTCCGTTAATATGTTGTTCTTCGTTCCGTATCATTCCCATTAACGTGATTTTGAAGAAATCTAAACGCCCTGAGTTCAAGGTTTTGACTCTTTACAAAGCTTAGTATTTATGCAAAACATATTGTTAAGTTTTGTTATTATGTGAGGTCCTTTTTAACCAGTAGTTGTCCTTAGTTTGAACCCAAGAAACCATTACCAAAATGGTACGCGAATAAACCACGATCAATTGAAAAAAGCACTAGTGTTTCAACCCTAACATATATATAGTAACACTTATCAAGGGAGATACATTTTTCAACGTTTTATGCCTATAGGCATAACACAAGAACACTCAACGCAATTAAACATTATTAACAGTTATATCTATTTTAGTAAGCTAATAAACTTTTTTCAGTATCAGAAGTAATTTTATTGGTTTAAGTGCATATGGTACAGATAATATTCTTCCTCGATCTGTTTGGTAACTACGCGTTAGTTAAACTGTTGTGTTTCTCCACCACAACAATTAACAACGTTTGTTTAGTAATCCAAACAAAACAAGAAAGATTTAGATTCTTTCAAACATTCAATCTGAAAGGTCTAAGAGCTAAACGTATCATCGTATTTCAGATAAATAACTGTAAATTACGAGTAATTTGTTGACAAAATCATCATAAAAATAAATTCAAAGAGCCCACATTATGCGCATTTCCGTTTTTTTTAACCACTTTTGTTTTATTACTTATATTGCTGTACAATCATGTTGTTTCTGTGAACTGTTGACCCCTCTTGTAGATACTGCTTAGGAGAAAATGTCAAAAATGTTTTCAGATCTATATCGGTGTCGACAAAAAAATAATAGGCGGTTTCAACAGGCAGAGGTAATTTTGAAGGTTAGCTTTTTATATTATGAATATGCCTTATGATCGGACATATGTTGTTCATATCTGCTATTTTCGAAAATAGAGGAAAACTAAACATTGGGAAATATTATCTTGCAAACCGAACGTTTACAAATTATGAATGTAAAACACTCTGAATTACTAGGCTTAGTGCCCTTACAAAAGGCATCACAAATAAGCTAGGTATGAACAGACACATATTAACATTTTCATCATTTATCATCAAAAAGAATTCGCATCGGATTATGAAATCACCTTAGAAGAATTTGCACCGATCAACCTGGGATGAATGTTACAAACTGATTTTGTCTTTTTATCTGTAGATGTAACACGATATTCTTAACTTCCATCAGTCGAAGCTATTGTCTGTAGCATCAGATATGTAATATATGTATTATAAGCTAAAAAGGATCTGTTATTTTGTTTACCAAAGTACAGTCATGACTATCAATCTACTGAATAGTTGTCATATCTCTGCATCTTTATGATATATCTTTCGTATTTCAGTTAAACAGTTATTATTATTATTATTATTCATCCTAGAGGCAAATCCTAACAGTCGTGTCTTAGCACAGTTCGGGACACAAGTCCTGCAATGAGTTAATGACATGACATTGTAGAAGCATGTTATCCAATGACTAACGTCACTTGCCAGCCTACTGCGGGACAAAAGGTCCGTGGTAAATTCCACAAAACTCAAAAAGTGTGTTTGGCACAAAAATCATCTGAAGATTTTCCAAGAGAATGTCGAACAATTTCAGATTTGCAAGAATTTCATTCGAAAAGGATTTGCGTCTTATCTTATTCTGCGAACGACCTTTTGAAACTTTAAAACTTTTTCCTGTCCTTGTATTAAAATGGCATTCGGCTGTTGTGATTCCCTGCTGCAAAAATACCATGCTAGGAATCATTACCTCCAGCAATTGTTAAGGAGTACACGTAAATTGGAAGTTAATATGATCTTTTGTGCAATGCCCCTAAGCTAAAACGTACTGACATGAGCAAAATCTAGTAAAACACAATTAGCCTACTTTCTTAGTACAAAAATAAGATATAGTTATTGTTTTTCCTAATTCTAACGTACAGGTCTATCATTTATCAAATCGTTTAATTTGAAGAAATTAATACCTTTAATCTTTTATCAAATTGTTTAATCTGGTGAAATTAATACATTTAATATCACGATAACAAATATATCAGAATCAGTCGAAATATAAGTAATTATATCTTATCATCCTCTCGATAAAAGTAAAGTGTAAATTAAAATTGCAGGTGCAAATTAATTGAGATAGTTGGTTACTCTACTAATTACTGTATTTAATTTTCATGCCTAAGTGATTGTTAATTATGACAAAAGCAAAACAATAACTGTGAAGTATTTTATTGCAAGTTTACCCTTAAATTATAATAACATAAACATACAATGTGTTAAAACTATATCAATAGCACATGTTTTAAAAGTAAAGATGACTTCATCATTATATTAAGTATACAATAACCTTTAAACATTTTCAATTGTTTTTTCTAGACTAAACATGATAATTCAATTCTTTTCATTTTTTTTTTCGGAAAAACGAACAACACATTTGTTTCTCTCCTTACATGTACTGATGGTGAACAACACATACGTTTCGTTTCTCTCCTCGTTTCTGAACAAAACATACGTTACATGTACTGATGGTGAACAAAACATACGTTACATGTACTGATGGTGAACAACACATACGTTACATTTTCTGATGATGAACAAAACATACATTACATGTACTGATGGTGAACAACACATACGTTTCGTTTCTCTCCTCGTTTCTGAACAAAACATACGTTACATGTTATGATGGTGAACAACACATACGTTGCATGTACTGATGGTGAACAACACATACGGTTCGTTTCTCGCCTTACATGTACTGATGGTGAACAACACATACGGTTCGTTTCTCGCCTTACATGTACTGGTGGTAAACAACACATACTGTTCGTTTCCACCCTTACATGTACTGGTGGTAAACAACACATACTGTTCGTTCCTTACATGTACTGTTGGTAAACAACACATATTGTTCGTTTCTCGCCTTACATGTACTGGTGGTAAACAACACATACTGTTCGTTTCTCTAGACTAATCTTGATAATTCAATTCTTTTCTTTTTTTATTCGGAAAAATGAACAACACATTTGTTTCTCTCCTTACATGTACTGATGGTGAACAACACATACGTTTCGTTTCTCTCCTCGTTTCTGAACAAAACATACGTTACATGTACTGATGGTGAACAAAACATACGTTACATGTACTGATGGTGAACAACACATACGTTACATTTTCTGATGATGAACAAAACATACATTACATGTACTGATGGTGAACAACACATACGTTTCGTTTCTCTCCTCGTTTCTGAACAAAACATACGTTACATGTTATGATGGTGAACAACACATACGTTGCATGTACTGATGGTGAACAACACATACGGTTCGTTTCTCGCCTTACATGTACTGATGGTGAACAACACATACGGTTCGTTTCTCGCCTTACATGTACTGGTGGTAAACAACACATACTGTTCGTTTCCACCCTTACATGTACTGGTGGTAAACAACACATACTGTTCGTTTCTCGCCTTAGATTTAATGATGGTAAACAACACACACGGTTTGTTTCTCGTCTTACATGTACTGGTGGTAAACAACACATACTGTTCGTTTCTCGCCTTACATGTACTGGTGGTAAACAACACAAACTGTTCGTTTCTCGCCTTACATGTACTGGTGGTAAACAACACATACGGTTCGTTTCTCGCCTTACATGTACTGATGGTGAACAACACATACGGTTCGTTTCTCGCCTTACATGTACTGGTGGTAAACAACACATACTGTTCGTTTCCACCCTTACATGTACTGGTGGTAAACAACACATACTGTTCGTTCCTTACATGTACTGTTGGTAAACAACACATATTGTTCGTTTCTCGCCTTACATGTACTGGTGGTAAACAACACATACTGTTCGTTTCTCTAGACTAATCTTGATAATTCAATTCTTTTCTTTTTTTATTCGGAAAAATGAACAACACATTTGTTTCTCTCCTTACATGTACTGATGGTGAACAACACATACGTTTCGTTTCTCTCCTCGTTTCTGAACAAAACATACGTTACATGTACTGATGGTGAACAAAACATACGTTACATGTACTGATGGTGAACAACACATACGTTACATTTTCTGATGATGAACAAAACATACATTACATGTACTGATGGTGAACAACACATACGTTTCGTTTCTCTCCTCGTTTCTGAACAAAACATACGTTACATGTTATGATGGTGAACAACACATACGTTGCATGTACTGATGGTGAACAACACATACGGTTCGTTTCTCGCCTTACATGTACTGATGGTGAACAACACATACGGTTCGTTTCTCGCCTTACATGTACTGGTGGTAAACAACACATACTGTTCGTTTCCACCCTTACATGTACTGGTGGTAAACAACACATACTGTTCGTTCCTTACATGTACTGTTGGTAAACAACACATATTGTTCGTTTCTCGCCTTACATGTACTGGTGGTAAACAACACATACTGTTCGTTTCTCGCCTTACATGTACTGGTGGTAAACAACACAAACTGTTCGTTTCTCGCCTTACATGTACTGGTGGTAAACAACACATACTGTTCGTTTCTCGCCTTACATGTACTGGTGGTAAACAACACATACTGTTCGTTTCCCGCCTTACATGTACTGGTGGTAAACAACACATACTGTTCGTTTCTCGCCTTAGATTTAATGATGGTAAACAACACACACGGTTTGTTTCTCGTCTTACATGTACTGGTGGTAAACAACACATACTGTTCGTTTCTCGCCTTACATGTAATGATGGTAAACAACACATACTGTTCGTTTCTTGCCTTACATGTAGTGATGGTTAACAACACATACTGTTCGTTTCTCGCCTTACATGTACTGATGGTGAACAACACATATGTTTTTCTCCTTACATGCACTGAGGGCGGCTAACATCAGTAATAATAATAATGTAAGAAAAGACATGGAAATGTGTACCTAACGAACAATGATTTTTGTATACATATAAAAGATACTGTAAAGTAATTATAATTATAATAACAATAATAATAATTATAATATTGATAAATATGAAAGTGTAAAATATTATTCTTTGCTTATTGACAACAATTTTAAACTACCATGCCAGGGGTGCACTTATTCATTTACTTATTTATAGAGTTACTTTTTTAGTGCCGACACACAAACGGGGGATGTTTAAACAACTTAGGCTACCTGTGAATAATGACTGTGCTATCTTCAGGAGAAAGCTTTATGATTGGACATCTGGAAATTATGACTGAGCTCTTTGAAGTTCGTTCAATAAACTATGAATGCATGGTAACAGCTCTTAACCTCTTTGAAGGTAAAAATGGCTGAAACAATAGCCCTTTGTTTTGTGTCACAGTGACTTATATTGGTGGTGTTTCTCATTTACTGACTGCAGGAAGAAAAACAAACAACAGCATATTTTATTCAGAAAATAAATCTTCTGAATTATGAACAGGTGACAGTTAAAACTCTACACAGACAACAAATGTTTAAAAAATAATTATTTAGCCTAAATTTTCATTACAGATATTGTGAATGAAGAAATATCCACAATTTGAAAATTTGCCTTAGTTCTCTTAGTAACAGGTTGACGGTGACCATATCACATAGCTCTGGTAGATTATGTGATATCAAATCTCGTCACACACACACACACACACACACACACACACACAAACGTGCAAAGTAAGGCGTTTTTACTTTTTTTTTTCTTTTTGTATAACACAACTTGATAAAAGAAATCATCTTACCTTTTCTTGACTGGATATAATAGGCGACAAAGGTGGCTTAATGGAAATCGAACGTTTCCTAGACATTCTGATTGTTTGAAGTAAAAACACACTTAGAACCTCTTAGTAAACCTTCTTAAAGTTTTCTATGAAAATGTAAATACTTCACTATGTTAAACAGATTAGTTTACGACATACTTGAAGAAATGGACATAATTTGAATGTATGTCGCTGTACGCATCCATGACAGTGGTGTGTCATTTTGTCGATTTGAATTCTATACTTCTTTCACAATCCAATGTTAACTTTAATATTTTTTTAAATATCTACAACTTTCTTCCAACCACGTTGTATAACATACACATTCCGTTGAAACGATCAAATTGTCCTAAGAAAGTTACACCTATCACTTATTTGTTTGTCTTGAATCAGTTAATATATAAAAATCACAACAACTCTAAAAACGTTTAAACCTGAACATTTTCGATCACGCAAACCCATATATCGATTACAATATCGCTTTGTTCGGTTTGAAAAAAAAATATTTTGTTAACACCATTGGTATCTGCACATCCACTGTTCATCTTAAAAACTAGTAATGCATCTGTTAGGTCTTCAGCTCCGAGACGTCTTTCAGTAACTGGTGTGAATTAATACTTATTGCGCATGGTAGAATAATTGAACATGAGCTGTAGGTATTATGTTTGTAAAACACCTCTCAAGAATGCAGAAAAGTAATAGACAAGTCAGTCATTGTTATAAATACTATTAAGATTCCCATTTGATCTTATGAAACTACAATAAAAACAAGAATAATGTTATTCCTCTGCTGTTACCAATTACACGCAATTTTGCATTTAGGTAGAGCTATAATTATATATAATTAATTGCATTTTACATGTACAAATTACAACATGATCGTTGATAAAAACAGATTGGACCCCAAAATCTGTTCAAAAAAATTTATGCAGGGTTTTTCATGTTTTATTATTTCAAATCGAACTTTCATTCTCTTCTTTTGTTGAGAAAAATAACAACATTGATACGTATTTGATTTCAAAATAAACTTTCTGCCTGCCATATGTATAGTAGAAGAATAAGAAGTGCAGATTTCTACGATTTTCTGTTATTCTAAAGGTCTATAGTCAATACATATATACATTTCTTTTTGCAAAGCCGTGTAAGTCTGAAACTGTACAATTGCAGCGGCAATGTCAAGGTCATTTACTCTGCTATACACTTAAACATTCCTTTTTTTCAAAAGCCTTGTAAGTCTGAAACTGTACAATTGCAGCGGCAAGGTCAAGGTCATTTACTCTGCTATACACTTAAACATTCCTTTTTTTCAAAAGCCTTGTAAGTCTGAAACTGTACAATTGCAGCGGCAAGGTCAAGGTCATTTACTCTGCTATACACTTAAACATTCCTTTTTTTCAAAAGCCTTGTAAGTCTGAAACTGTACAATTGCAGCGGCGAGGTCAAGGTCATTTACTCTGCTATACACTTAAACATTCCTTTTTTTCAAAAGCCTTGTAAGTCTGAAACCGTACAATTGCAGCGGCAAGGTCATGGTCATTTACTCTGCTATCTTTATAACATCACTTCCAATAGCATTCAGAAATTTTAGCAGATGAAAACTTTATAATAATGAAAAATTGCTATAAATCAACACATAAGCGAAATTAGGTGTACTATAGTTAGTTATATGGTGTTGGCGGATTTAGAAATCTTTGGTCGGACGGAAAGTCGGACGTACAGCAATTTTAAAATCTCTTCCGGTAGACTAAAACAAGTAACTGATTATTCATCCAGACACTGATAAAGTGGAACAATAAAAAAGAAATCGTATAGTATCATGAGTACTGCAGGCAGTACAATAATGCAAGTGGGACACCTTCAGGCAACATCTTATTATGTTGCTTAGGATATGGTTTTCACTTTAAAGTGTCAAACTGTCGTTGGAACAATGAAACAATTGTTTGTTTACACTACAATGCTTGTGTGATTTGTTTAATTACATCTATAACAAATACATCATGAGAGACTAATGAATAAGCATTCCTAGCCAAATCTCTTGATTATTGGCAATAGTACATGATTATTGTGTCTGTTATTCAAATCCACTGCTACCGGTACACATAGAGTAATTTGTTTAGACAGACTGCAATATGATTTCAGCAATAAAGAACACTTTACCCTGTATATTTCATTTTAGCCGCATGATTTCTTTTAACAACATAATTAATTAAACTGTGATGGATTTTTTTTCCTATAAGAAGACAATTGTCAGTTCTTACAGTTCAACGTCTATCTGCGTTTCAAAAGAGAAAAGAAGATATATTTTCTAAACACTCACTCATGCACACAAGCTTTATGTTTTAGAAACCGTCAATAATAAGAATTTTTATAACGGTCATTTTTTCTCTAACAATAGAAATATAGTGAAATTGACAAGAAATGCGTCAATTTGTTATAAATAAAAGCAAAATCTTTCAAAACCGAATCTACCAATTAACATTCTGTAAGACTAAACTAATACTTGTACATCTTGTAATTACTGCAATATGCATGCACATTCTGTAACAAGGAAACAATTTTGTTCAGTGATTGGCTTTTGCCATAGAGTTCAGTTGAAGTATTAATAATTTGCCTAACAGACTAATATTTTTGCTTCTCATAGTCACTAACTACAGCGTCATGCCAAGATGGCGATAGTTACGTGTTAAGGGACATAATTATGACATAGGCTTTTCCAGTATATTTATATTTCACTAATTTCGCTGACGTCAGCAATTTTGATGAAATATTTATGACAAGAAGCTGCGTATCAAATTTTACTTATAATTAGGCACAATGAGCTCAGAACATTGTTATTGAAAATGAACTGTAAAAAAAGTTGCCTTTGAAGATTTCATTTGTTTTCTTCAACAGAAAAGAAGTATGCAAACCCTTATTTTTACGATCAGATATCGACTGGCTACCTTTAACAACAGAAATCTAAAGACAATAAGAAGGTTGTGGTTTAGTGTTTTTTCTGAGTTTTACAGCAACAAATGACTTTTACTCAAAGACGGTTACAGCCTTTTAATTACCGCAGATTCAGATTTATTACTGTGATAAAACCTGACTCATCTTTATCATTTGTTTTCTCAAAAAAGGACTAACACCACAAAAGAAAGAGATCAAGAAACAAGTGAAGCCCTTAACATAGCATGTTTCTTTTGTGTCTGTAATATAAGAGAAAATAATAAGATCAATAATTATTTCCTTTGCTTGTTCCCTTAATTGTTTGTTTAGCATAAATCCGCCATTGCAAAGCAAACATCTGTATTCACTTTGCAAGGTCAAGTATAAAGCACTTTTCGTTAATTGTTATCCTATCCCTTGTAAAAGTTGTGCTAAAAAAATCTTCTTCAGTAATTTATTGGCCGGTTGCTCAAAACTTTAACAGTCTGTTAAACTAATAGTCTGTTAAATTTTGAGTCAGTTTTCTAAGAAGTTGACTCACTATTTCAAGAAAGTATCTCCATGCAAAAAGACATAACTGAGAGATTTTTTAAAATAAAAAAGAAATTTGAATAAGATATTTGAAAAAAAAAAGTTATTTTGGGTCAAAATTTAACCGACCGTCAGTTTAACAGATCGTTAATGCTTTGAGCAACCGGTCCATCATGTATTTAACTAAATTCTTAAACATTATAAAGATGCGAATAAAATGAATTATTTCATTTGCTCATGATAATGCTTTGATACCTTTACAACCATAATACATGTATACGAAATACAATATCGAAGTCAAGATCAAAGGCGGAAAAAGTTCGGATAAGAAATTTGACGTAAGATCTGAAGCTGAAATTTGACCCATCCATCAAACTGCTTCCCTGATATTTGTAAAAGAAATATTATTTTTACCTGATACCGATACAGTACAAAAGCTTTCGTGATTCAGTTTGAATGGCCTGACGTGTAGCAGAAGTGATACTATACACGCTTCACTTAAAGAAATTATTTAATTTACCGGCCTCCTTTGGGTACTTATTTATAATCAAAATTTAAAACACTGTTATTTTGTAAATCAAACCGCCTAATTGTTTGTAAACATACGTCGCTTAAGAATTCATTGTTTCAAGTGCAAACAGGCAGTCAGGAGTAATATCTGATGAATTCATTGTTTTAAATGCACATAGACAGTCAAAGTAATTCCTGTTGAATTCACGTAAACGCTAATCAGGCAAAACACTATGTATTACGTTTTCCAAGATTTATAAATGTTATTTATACAAGATCTCTGTGTGAAAGGATTGAATACTGACATGCAACTAATGTCTCAAAATTTAAAAAGACAAATGTACGACGTAATTCCCGAAGATAGTGTTAGAAAAAAAATAATTCTTAAAAATAATTATATATCCTTTTCCACATTGTACCTACACATAACCTTTAATATACGAGTCCATCTTGATATAAAATTCATTTGCCTTATTAGAACGTTCTATATATCTTCGGTGTAGCACAACAATACAGCTATCACAGCGCTTTTTGGGCTTTGACACGCAAAATACATGAACGTTCATAGTCACTTGCAATTACAGTTAAATTTGTTTATTTATTAGAACTGGGGACCTGATAAGCCATGCATAACCATAAGCCGAAGTTAAGATTCTAAAATAGCTTATTTAAATAAAATGAATATTTTTAATAAAGGCGAACAATGAAAAAAAAATCAATAAACAGCAGCAAATATAAAAAACGTTCAACTATCAACAGCTAAAAGAAGACGAAGTTCAACGTATCCGACAACTCTACAGCTGTAAAAACTTGATAATCAATAATCAGATAAATTCGGTGAAGATCAAAAATGATATCAAGGCAATCGAGAGAATCTAAGATGCTTCAAAATTTTGTTTAAGCTCACCAGCAGCAAAGAATGTCATGTTTTCAGGAGCAAGATCATGGAAGGCGGAGTTACATAAAATGGTTAGAGTAATTACAAGAAATCCATACTTATCATGAAGACAAATTACCATACAAGGGTTTCTGCTATATGAAAAAATACTGTTAAATCTGAACTTGCATCATCAATTTAACAAATCAAAATTAAGTCACAACTGTGTCCTTTTACCGATACATAATATAAACGATATTTTATCATGTAGCGGTACAGTAATGTAACGTCAAAAGGGGCACTTCCTAAACGTAACAAATGATACATTGCATGTGTATTATATTACCCAATTTGTTATAAAATGAAAATTAATTGATAATATTAAGACATAATACAACATATGTTCAATTTCTTTTCCTCGGAGCATACAGACACTTATAATTCATTTGTAATAAAATCGCTATTAACACAAATATTGAACAATATAACTCTCTAATTTTAATACATACAGTTTACCCGCGGTGCTAGTCTGGATCTTTTTACTGATATCTTATCATTATGTAATGATTCTTTCCGTACTGTTCACGTTATCACGATTTTGAAGTACATTTTACAGCATGTCGCTCTTAAGTCCACATGTGATTTAGCCGAGTTATTGCCACAGGCTTACAGATTCGACTTATTAATATATGTATTGTTCAATATCAAATTATTCCTAAAATGCACGTGTGAAAGAGCAACACGTGCTTCTGGATGTCTTTATTTCCGTAAGAAAATATTATTATATGGTGCAAACCCATTTAAATTATTCTATAGTTGATTGCATTAACTCTTTCGCCGTGCAACTGGATTTTAACTCAGTTGTTATTATCAGTTGTGTATCACTTATCTTATGTACCTCAATAGCCAATATTTTACCCATTCTTTGAAAAAGCCACAAAATCAACAAAATCATTTAAAGAAGATGAAAAGGGCTATATAGTAGTGTTTGTTTGAGCTTCTCGACTGCTGTTACGGTGTTTGCTTGTATGTAATTTAAGTCTTTTTTTTATAATTAACAATTACCATGCCTTAATGGCTAGATTTCCCCATTTTCATATAATTTCAAAAGCACAACAACCTTCAAAAAATGCATTAAAAAATGGCACATACTTTTGTAATTTTTTGTGTATGCAATATAAGTGGGATAATGAAGTCGGCAGTTCTCTCTCTATTCTTAATTGTTTGTTTAGCATTAATCTATGTGATTACAAGGGAAAACATCTGTATTTGCTTCACAAAGTCAGTCATTAAAGACCTTCCTCAGAAGTTGTTCTTCGAATGTCATGGTTATTGCTACAATCGCCTGCCCACCTGCTTTCATTTTTATACAAATGCGTCTTGCCATCGATTCGTTAGCTCGATGGTCTAGAGCGTTGGTTTTGACACAACAAGTTTCAGTTCGAATCCCTCATATTTGTTGCTTTTTATTTACTTATACACTGCATCTTTCTGTTACATATATGTGTTTTAATGATTAAACGCTGCTATATGAGCGTTCACTTTAAACTAAGATTTAAAAAAAGAAAAAAACACCGAGATTTTGCTTGATTTTATGCACGGATAAATAGTAAAAAACTCACTGTTTATCCTATTTGATGTCGACATTTAAGCACTTATGACAAGGTGTACAGCAAAAGTAGCATTAAACGGAACTTCGATTTATAGCAAATGTTTTAAGATCCTGATCTCCCGTGGTATATGCCTTAATAAACAGACATTAAGCACTTCAATTCTGTAAAACAAACTGCCTAATGATTCGTGAGAAGAATTCTCTTTAAGCTTTTAGCTTTAAGTGCACTTAACCTGTCAGGAGTAATTTCTGGCATGTTAAACATAAACAGAAACCAAACATATACACGTGTATTATGATTGGTATGTTCAGGACACCTTGCTGTAGGAAATAGTATTGAAAACAAACTTTTCAAACACAAAAGTTCTTTTCCTTCATTCGTGTAAACCTTTTATCGACAGAAACCACAATTTTATCATAAAATGCATTGTGAATTTTATTTTGTACACAGACATAAACTACAAGGATTGTGTTTCATTGAAAAATTAAAAATTAATTAATTAATTAATTAATTGCAAAATTAAATTCACATTTCTTCTGACCGTTCTTGTTTCTTTGCTTAACTTGTTTTAAAAGAATTTTAAATTCTTACAAAAAATTCTTTGAATAAAGTTTAAACAAGTGTTTAATTCTGCATGTCCAATATGGCCACTTCTCCTGTGAAGTGTAATAAATTAAGAATAGAATAAATTATTAAAATAGAATGTGTTCATTGCGACAACTTTTTCATACGCAAGTTTTCAGCAGATTTTTAACAATTACAAAACAAATCGTGATGATCATATCGAACAACTGTAACCATCACTCTTCTTTGTATCTAGACTCTCACAATATAATAATCCATTTAAATAGACCTACGTCATTTTAAAAACATTTTCGTTCCATTCTGAACAAACAAATCGTTAGCCCAAAATTTCGCTCAGGCTAATTTGCGGACTCTCACCAGAAAATTATAGACTTAATATTTTTATACCCTCAACCCACAAGAGAAAGAGCGACTTCAACTGAACGGGGCAAAAACAGAATTAATGAATTTCAGAGTACAAATTGCAATTCTGTAGTTCATAAACACTTTCTGCAGACTGCAAATAACGTAACTGTCACTACAGTATACGGGATATTCTTGAAATATGTTCATTATGACAGATACGCGCATATGATTATCACAAAACTAATACAGTTCGTAGGTAAACAAAACTTGGCCACAGAATGTACTGCTGTATTTCAGACCAAAGTTACAGTTTATATATAAGAAAAACGGTATATTTTATTACTAGTTTCCTTACTTCAAATTATAGTCTGTTCCACATGTACCAGTCAAAGTTTAAGTATTCATTCTTTACAACTCCAACTCGAAACAATTAGCAGCTCTTAAAAATATTCAGTTGATTTTTTCACCTTTAATTTGTCGCTACAGAACAAAAAATGCGTTGTCATAGGTTTACTAATCTTCATAACAAACTTGAAGAAATCCGGTACCGTTAAACTTTATCTCTTACCAACAATAAACGACGCAGCTACCTCAGGCTGAAGTGTTCGGTAGAAGAACTTTAAAATGGTTATATAAGCAGTAATTTCAGCAGATTCGAAGCTTCAAAAACAAGTAAAAACAAGAACTGTTTACTTATTAAAACTAGTTTTAAAAAGCATTGGGTGAACAGAAAACCTTTAAAACTAAGACTCCAGAATCATGTAATGTCTTGTTTTCGACAACTTTCATAATCGCACACACTAGATGTGTAATAGTCTTGTGAATATAACCGTTCTAATGGTTTGAGCGTTAATTCCAATGCCTTTTCGCGAAAAGAACTATTATTTTCCACAAGCTAGCGATGTATACAAGTCTTTGCACACAGTTAAAAGACATTCCACGATTGTTTTCCTTAACGTTTTATTCAGAGTTGCCATTACATAGATTTAAGATGAGTGTCATCTTCTAAGTCCGTAAACCATCATGTTACATACAACCCCGAGAAAAAAAAACTGGCCTTGCTAACTACTTTTCAATTTATTGCAAAGAGGTGCACCGTTTCATCTAAAAAGTCAATATTACTTGGAACACTAAACGGCATTAATATTAGAGCAGTAAATTGGAAAGTCGTCACACAAATTAGAAACAGCAGATGCGCAGGTATCTATGCAATAAACAATATGGAAGGAACTTTTTATGAGAACAAAGTAAGACAGCAATGATATTCCCATAGCTTTCCACTGTCAGTAATCTATCAAAATCAGACTATAACCTTGAGCTTCCTAAATACATGGTTGGGGGAGGGGGGTGTATAAAGGATTGTATATTTTTGATTATTCATTAGTCATACTTTAAAATGAATTTAATTATTGTAAAAATTTTCAGTTGAAGCATTATTATCTGAAAGTTTTGTCCATTTTCGTATATAAACACATTAACTTCGTAACGTATGAATAATTTGAACACCATATGTACTTTCTGTATGGCTCGAACATAATAGATATAAACAAACTAATACAAAATGTTTAATTTTCTAAGTAAATTACAAACAGTCGGATCATAGGAATATCCAATGGAAATTACGTCTTAATGTCTAATGTTTATTCATTATTATTATTATTCAATAGCAGTCATTAAAAATACATAAAAGATAAAATAAGATAAACTTGAATGTAAAAAAAATGCTTTTTTTGTTGGTATTTTGTTCTCGACTCTCGAGAAATTCATGCATTACTGGTAAGATACAAATATGTCAAATGCTATATATCTGCTTTATTGGCAGTAATGCAACACTCAAGAAAAGTTATGGAAGTTAAGTATGTCTTGATCTCTAGGGCAAACGGTTAATGACTGAAGATAAGGTAATTTAGGGAATAGCTTTCTGATTTGAGTGCAGTTAACACAATTATACATGGGTCTATTAAATGCATTATCCTGGCATTATGAAATTCGACAAAGCATCATTTGTGACATTTTCTATACTTCAGTTTAATTGTTTGTAAGCACTGAAATATTATTGTAACAGATGATGTAATGCATTATTCTTCTGCTATGCTTGTAAAATAACTTTAGGTTAATACTTTTAACTTGTAGTCATCACCTGCAATAAATGTTGAAGAACTTTTGTAACATTCTGATACTATTGATACAGGTTATTGTAAAATAGGCAAACAGGTGAAAATTGATCTAGGGACCCTCAGCTTATTAATGTGTTCCCTTCATATTTATATTTAAGAGCTGTTTTCCTTTCGTTACGAAACTTGCCCTAGTTTTGTTTTCGTATAATAAACTCACCTTCATCAAATGAAATAAAACAGCTTGCAGATTTTATGTATAGGTTAATTAATAGGTTAGTCTTTTATAAAAGATTAACCAGCTGTGGTTGAAAGTATAATGTGTGTACTGATTTAAATTGATCGAGAAACTCGGCAGGTTCACCAGTACAAACTGAGCAGACGGTTGATGAAGGTTTATCAGTATAAACTGAGCCGGCGGTGGATGCAGGTTTATCAGTATAAACTGAGCAGACGGTTGATACAGGTTTATCAGTATAAACTGGGCAGACGGTTGATACAGGTTTATCAGTATAAACTGGGCAGACGGTTGATACAGGTTTATCAGTATAAACTGAGCAGACGGTTGATACGGCTTTATCAGTATAAACTGAGCAGACGGTTGATACGGCTTTATCAGTATAAACTGAGCAGACGGTTGATACAGGTTTATCAGTATACACTGAGCAGACGGTTGATACAAGTTTATCAGTATAAACTGAGCAGACGGTTGATACATGTTTAAGAGTATAAACTGAGCAGACGGTTGATGCATGTTTATCAGTATAAACTGAGCAGACGGTTGATACATGTTTAAGAGTATAAACTGAGCAGACGGTTGATGCATGTTTATCAGTATAAACTGAGCTGGCGATTGATGCAGGTTTATCAGTATAAACTGGGTAGACGGTTGATGCAGGTTTATCAGTATAAACTGAGCAGGCGGTTTATGCAGGTTTATCAGATTAAACTGAGCAGGCGGTCTTGATGAGCAGATTTATTAGCATAAACTGAGCAGGAAGTTGATGCAGGTTTATCAGTATAAACTGAGCAGGCGGTTAATGTGCAGATTTATCAGCATTAACTGAGCAGGCAGTTGATGCAGGTTTATCAGTATAAACTGAGCAGGCGGTTGATGCGGGTTTATCAGCATAAACTGAGCAGGCGGTTGATGCAGGTTTATCAGAATAAACTGAGCAGACGGTTGATGCAGGTTTATCAGTATAAACTGAGTAGACGGTAAATGCAGATTTATCAGTATAAACTGAGCAGACGGTTGATGCAGGTTTTTTAGTATAAACTGCCCAAGATAAAAAATGGAAACCATTACATAGCGACAGGGCGAACTATTCCAACCACTATTGTTTAATGATTACAAGTTTTCCAAACACGGATATTAAATTAATTAAAACGTTTAAAAATGTTAAAATTACAAAAATTATAAACAATTATTCTTTGAATTTATATATTTTTTTGTTCTATTTTGACTTTTATAATCAGTTTTTAAGTAAAATATCGTGTTGTTATAATCTCACGGCATCTAGATTTTCAATTTATGTAAAAAATATTTTTATATCAAATCTGGAGTACAGCCTCTTTAAAGACATTGTGTCAACAGTATATCTCTCAGACATGAAAAGAAAGGTACTTATAATTAACATGATTCACTTTCACTATGGTTTTCAGCATTCACTTTGGTCAAACTTATATAACTTTATTTGATAACCGGAAACATAATCAGTTAACCCAGATAACCCAATATACAACCAGGATTTATTGCCTCAGCAACAAAAAAGTTGAGCTATGAATATTTGATTAACATGTCTGAAAAGTAAATCATGTTCATGCTTTTGTAGCAATTTAGAAATACAATTGATATTTTGTTCTTGTCACTTGCACCATTTGTCTGTTATTCGTAATTTGTAATAAAGATCGGTTCAGAGTAATGTTTATCAGTACTTGCACCTGAGTACAAAAATACTGATAAAAAGGACGGCAGCTTGTGGTAGGATAATTTATATTCGAATACCATTAATCAAGAAATTATCTCACCTTTTCTTCATTTGCAATTATTGTCTGCAATATTGGCCTTATTGACAAGGATCTCGGCCTTTCCATATTGCTAAACCGTCGTGACGTATCATCCATTTAAGCACAAATGTCGCACTAGAAATCACAACTTAATGATTATTATTTCCATTGCATTTTATTAAACAAAAAGTATAACTCTTAAGATTTTTAAACCAGAGCTATACATGTTTCCTAGGACGTCAATTAAAAATACATCAAAATTATAAGTCTCTTTCTATTCTGTCCGAGTAAAAGAAATGTTCCCCCGCCTGCACAGAAGAACAAAAAACCTCTGTGTGCAGAAACTAACTTTGCTCATTGATTACCGTAAATATTCGTTACAAATGTCAAAACAAGAACCAAAGTCATTCGCATGTTAACCTAACAGCCAGTAATTCTGACACGTGCAATAAGTAACCCTTCATTATTCTTAGTTATTGGTCGTTAATACAAGATCCATTGGGCAACATCCAGATTCACTGAGATACTGAAAAATACATGCACATACTCTACACTAGACTGCCAAATAAAACCTTAAGCTTTGTAACTGTAAGCAGTATATTTTAATTGCATAACTTTATTCAAAACTTTACCATTAAAACTCGAATTTTCTTTCGTTTGAATAAAGCACTAACTACCTCAGGAAACAAGCATAAAGGTGTCAAATTAAAACGCAGAAATACGACAAAAATCAGTTTTCATTGTATTCATTTTTTATAAAGTGCAACCTCCGAAAATAGACAGAGACATATTTTGATTGTAGCCTTGGCGTGCAAGAACCGGGACAAATAACTCATATGTCTGCCTTCAGTTGCCTAATTACGTTATACGTCTTTAGTGTTTCTTTTATAGTTGCATTTAGCATAATAAATCACTGGCTCTAGTTAGTCCCTGGAGGTCAAATTGATAACACCATGAGATGCAAATAAACTTTTGAATGAAACTTTTCTATGACAAACTTTCGACTTAGATTTATGTAATACCAATTTTGACACTCATAAAAAAGTATTTTTGATCAATATATTTAATATACATTAAGCCAATTTGGCAAATAGTGGGCTTATCAACAGACACTAAATCGACTGTTCAAAGAAGTATGTCTTTTGATAACCAGTTTGTGACTTGCAGACACCTGTGTCTCTAATACAGAACTCTTCTTTAAAATAGGAAAATATAGGGTATTTGTCTTGATGCAGTCTGTCAAAATGATGTTTGTTTAAATTCCTACGTCCGTTTATTTGTTGATTTTATATACCCCAAAATCCTCTCTTTATATACCCCAAAATCCTCTCTATCATCGTAAATGAAGTAAGATTGTCTTCGACCAATTCACGTGCAACTGTTTTGTTATAATGAAAAAAGAGCGAACTGATTCCAATTGCCAAGAGCATTTTGTGAATGCGTGTTTATGCCTGTGAAGCAAGAGACTGCATCTTCTCACAATTGTTAACTTACACACAACAGCTGACATTAATTACGAATCAACCACCTACACCATCACTTTTTTTATTCGGTCTCTTTTTGTGTATCACTCTGTAGAAAAGTCAATGATTTTTTTGTTTGCTTCTTTTCAGTCATAATGCTTATGTAAGTAAAATGTAGTTTATGTTTTTTGTTTGATAACATAGGCTATGTTTACAAAATATAAATATACTCTAAAGCAACGACCCCGCAAACACTTCAATTGACTAATTTCTCACACCTGTTGCGAGATGCAATGACGTATTAATTGTTTTTAACTAATATGTGTTTGATATAAATCTGGAGATATATATTATTAACATGTACCACAAAATCTAATAAAGATAGTTTGTATGACATCTGTATCATTTTAATAGTGATTAATGCAAAAAATATGTTGATAACATAGGCTTTGTTTACAAAATGTAAATAAACTTTAAAGCAACGACTCCAAAAATACTTCTATGACTTTATTTCTCACACCTGTAGCGAGTTGCAATGGCGTATTAATTGTTTTTAACAAGTATCTGTTTTTGAATAAATCTGGAGATATATTATATATTAACATGTACCAATGAATCTAATAAAGATGCTTTGTATGAAATCTGTATCATTTTACTTGTGGTGAATGAACTGAGCACAGACTTTGTGGAAGTTGTTTACAAATCTAAATAAAATTAGCTTTTTTTCCAAGGAGAATGGGAGGATGGTAGTGTTTCTTCCCAGGAAGTATAGCACCAGCCATGTCTGTCAGAGGGCGTTAAACTTACTCTAACCGAACTACTAGAAAACCACACCACCTTTGCACGATTAAAGCGATTCAGCAACCTAAGCATTCTTCGTAAAAGTGCTAGTAATAACAAACAAATAAAATGATTTTTTTCATGTGGAAACAATATCTATAAACGCCGAAGACCATTTCCGAAATATTAGAAGACATACAGTACTGAAAAGTCAAGTTTAAACTATCAGGCCGTATCAATTATGCAGTATCAGGTATAAGATTCGGTATCACAATGGCTTGTGCATTTCTGTGATTAGAAAAAAAGGAATATTGCTTGAGATTACATAAGATGGCAACTCTGCTTACTGCATACCCTTGAGATAATTATATTGATAGCAATAAATAAGAATTACTGTTAAGTGTAAAAAACCAATTTCTCGTGTGAAATGCTCTTTTTCAGTCTATTATTTTTCTAGGTTTAGTATTGAAACATAAATAAACTAAGTATGTGAAGTTGGCTTGTACATTGTACATCGTAGTTCAGCTTGTAATTCGCCAATTACAAGCTAGTAGTTGGGTATTCAGCTTGTAGTTCAACCCAGATACATCAGCATACGTGTATTTGGTCCGAACTACAAGCTGAATACCCAACTACTAGCTTGTAATTCAAATATTGTGTATGCTGGTGTATTTGGTCCGAACTACAAGCTGAATACCCAACTACTAGCTTGTAATTCAAATATTGTGTATGCTGGTGTATTTGGTCCGAACTACAAGCTGAATCCTCAACTTCTAGCTTGTAATTCAAATTTTATGTATGCTGGTGTATTTGGTCCGAACTACAAGCTGAATACCCAACTACTAGCTTGTAATTCAAATTTTATGTATGCTGGTGTATTTGGTCCGAACTACAAGCTGAATACCCAACTACTAGCTTGTAATTCAAATATTGTATATGCTGGTGTATCTGGGCTGAACTACAAGCTGAATACCCAACTACTAGCTTGTAATTCAAATATTGTGTATGCTGGTGTATCTGGTCCGAACTACAAGCTGAATACTTAACTACTAGCTTGTAATTCAAATATTATGTATGCTGGTGTATTTGGTCCGAACTACAAGCTGAATACCTAACTACTAGCTTGTAATTCAAATATTATGTATGCTGGTGTATTTGGTCCGAACTACAAGCTGAATACCTAACTACTAGCTTGTAATTCAAATTTTGTGTATGCTGGTGTATCTGGTCCGAACTACAAGCTGAATACCCAACTACTAGCTTGTAATTCAAATATTATGTATGCTGGTGTATTTGGTCCGAACTACAAGCTGAATACCCAACTACTAGCTTGTAATTCAAATTTTGTGTATGCTGGTGTATTTGGTCCGAACTACAAGCTGAATACCCAACTACTAGCTTGTAATTCAAATATTATGTATGCTGGTGTATTTGGTCCGAACTACAAGCTGAATACCCAACTACTAGCTTGTAATTCAAATATTATGTATGCTGGTGTATTTGGTCCGAACTACAAGCTGAATACCCAACTACTAGCTTGTAATTCAAATATTATGTATGCTGGTGTATTTGGTCCGAACTACAAGCTGAATACCCAACTACTAGCTTGTAATTCAAATATTATGTATGCTGGTGTATTTGGTCCGAACTACAAGCTGAATACCCAACTACTAGCTTGTAATTCAAATATTATGTATGCTGGTGTATTTGGTCCGAACTACAAGCTGAATACCCAACTACTAGCTTGTAATTCAAATATTATGTATGCTGGTGTATTTGGTCCGAACTACAAGCTGAATACCTAACTACTAGCTTGTAATTCAAATATTGTGTATGCTGGTGTATTTGGTCCGAACTACAAGCTGAATACCCAACTACTAGCTTGTAATTCAAATATTATGTATGCTGGTGTATTTAGTCCGAACTACAAGCTGAATACCCAACTACTAGCTTGTAATTCAAATATTATGTATGCTGGTGTATTTGGTCCGAACTACAAGCTGAATACCCAACTACTAGCTTGTAATTCAAATTTTGTGTATGCTGGTGTGTCTGGTCCGAACTACAAGCTGAATACCCAACTACTAGCTTGTAATTCAAATATTATGTATGCTGGTGTATTTGGTCCGAACTACAAGCTGAATACCCAACTACTAGCTTGTAATTCAAATATTATGTATGCTGGTGTATTTAGTCCGAACTACAAGCTGAATACCCAACTACTAGCTTGTAATTCAAATATTATGTATGCTGGTGTATTTGGTCCGAACTACAAGCTGAATACCCAACTACTAGCTTGTAATTCAAATTTTGTGTATGCTGGTGTGTCTGGTCCGAACTACAAGCTGAATACCCAACTACTAGCTTGTAATTCAAATATTATGTATGCTGGTGTATTTGGTCCGAACTACAAGCTGAATACCCAACTACTAGCTTTTAATTCAAATATTGTATATGCTGGTGTATCTGAGTTGAACTACAAGGTGAATACCCAACTACTAGCTTGTAATTCAAATTTTGTGTATGCTGGTGTGTCTGGTCCGAACTACAAGCTGAATACCCAACTACTAGCTTGTAATTCAAATATTATGTATGCTGGTGTATTTGGTCCGAACTACAAGCTGAATACCCAACTACTAGCTTTTAATTCAAATATTGTATATGCTGGTGTATCTGAGTTGAACTACAAGGTGAATACCCAACTACTAGCTTGTAATTCAAATATAACGTATGCTGGTGTATTTGGTCCGAACTACAAGCTGAATACCCAACTACTAGCTTTTAATTCAAATATTGTATATGCTGGTGTATCTGAGTTGAACTACAAGGTGAATACCCAACTACTAGCTTGTAATTCAAATATAACGTATGCTGGTGTATTTGGTCCGAACTACAAGCTGAATACCCAACTACTAGCTTGTAATTGGCGAATTACAAGCTGAACTACGATGTACAATGTACAAGCCAACTTCACATACTTAAATAAACTATCATATTTATGTCCAAACTAATATTCTAAAGATAAATGCGATTTCAAAGAACTCAATAGATAATTTAACCACTACTTTAGGTAGTAGAAATTGTTAATGCTTAATAAAAAATGCCTTAGAGGTTAATATAAATAGTTTAGTGGTTTGAATCAGTAAAAAGTTTCGTATAAAGTTTCGTTTTGCAATTTTGTACTCGCTTCTCAATAACTGTTTTCTAAATTATGACGGACTGAGAAATTATTAAATGCCTGTAAAGGGAAAAGCAGACCAAATATTTAAGCTCAATTACTGGTGCCAGAAAAACTACTGTGTCATACTTTAATCCAGATTATTTACTTCGCATGCTTCGGTTGCTACTTTGTTCTATCATTCAGATTATTTACTTTCATCAAAAGAGAATAACATTAAAAAAACAAAGTCAATAACAATGAAAAATGCCATATAAACGGGCACTTTTACGACCATTCATTATCCTAAATTGTCCTGAACTCTGGAATGAAAAACCCTTAACTTAGATTTTTTACACGTGCAATTATTCTTAAAGAAATATGTATGTCTAGTCTAGACAGTTGCCTTAATTATGGAAATAAACAGACCATAAGAAAGGATGTTTGGAATATCTTACTATTGTGTAATTATTGCGACTGTTACAGAATTAAGAACTAAAAGAGGCACATTCTATCAACCGACTGTTTACTGTTTGGTAAAAAGTGTGGGTTCGTATACATCATCATAAAACCCGTTTAAAGTATTCACAACACTTTACTTTTTAAGTTTATAATCGTTCGTTGGCGCAGTGAACGTGGTGTAACATTTTCTCCGACCATTTACCCGCAACTGTTTTGTTTTAATGGAAAGATGAAACACAGCTTCAATCGACAAGTAATTTATGAATGTGGCTTCATGACTGTATTAATAACATGGCGTAGTGAGCTTTCACACCACTGAAATTAACAATCGACACACCAACTACACTTATCATCAAAATCTTTTCTCGCTCTAATTTCTTTATATCATTCTTTTAAGTAGAAATGAGGGACATTCTAGTTATTATTAGCATGACTGTGGTTATAATGTGCAAAAATCTGGCTGAAAATAAGCCCACCCCCTCGGTAGAATTATGTCGATAATTCAATAACTCCTTCTGTTGATAATTCAAAAAACTTATTATTATAAGATCTTCTATATATATTGGTTAGATAAACTGTAGATTTATAATGGTGCATCTTGAGTCTCTGCAAAAAAAAAAATCTTCGAATCATTGGAGTAATTAGGAATACCTTGAAACAGTAGAATATTAACTGTTTTGTTAAAAGAAAAAAATGACGTACTTCTGCGAAGTGTTACTTCATAAAGCGTTACACATATATAACAAGCTAATTTAGGCATGGAGTTTTGTGACATCTTATATAATTTTTAAATATGCTGATACTAAAACAAATGTTCTAAGACTTACAACTTACTTCAGAGCAATAAATCATTTTACTTTCTTTTGATGAAAGCCTTGGTAGTTAGTTCGTAACTGTGTTTGTGTTTAGTGGTTTAGCGATGAGACTAAATGAAAGAAAGGGTGATATAAGAAATGAAAGGGTGATTTAAGAAATGAAAGGGTGATATAAGAAATGAATCACTTAAAAACAAAGTCATTATTGTTAATGTTTTGTTACTTGAATCACTTGTCACAAAACATTTGATGAGAAAGAAATGAAATACAGATGCAGGTAATAAGCAGGTGGGAATAAACAGAGATGCTTTTTATCAATTAACGCCGGAAAGCTTGTTCCTAACATTAGTCTAAGAGTCGCTTTATAAACATATTTCTACAAAACAGGTTTTCAGCTCTCGGGTTTTGTCAATACTACATATTATTCTTTTAGACAAATGTAAGAGATTTGAAGCTATTAAGGATTTCTTATGTGATATGGCATTTTCAACTTTTCACGAACGCTTGCTATTATTTACATCTACATCAAATTCTTACGTTGGTTATGTGATGTAATTCCATTAATAGCGGACATGTCATTAAGACAAATACTTACTGATACGCTTTACTCAAATTTTAGTTTAAGTTAAGCAATATCGGTAAATTTTATATCTGTTATTTCAAATGCATTATCATGTTATTTTCCAAATCAAATGAATATAAATACGTAGGTTACAATTGAAAGTGCCTGGTAACTTTGTTAGGGCCACGAAAATCACAATGAAATCAAGGCAGTCCAAACCTTGTGCATGTACTTTCGAAGACAAATGCAGCTTTGATTTGACCTGGTTTACAAAACTCATATCTGACAAAAGCGTATTTTGTAATAATTACTTTCAGCTGCTATTTCAAACATTTCAGTCAAAACATTTCAATGCAGAAATAACTTTTATTGGGATGAGAGTGTATCTAACAAGCAGTCTATATTAAAAGAAAGTTACTGATAATAAGTTTGCGCCCTAAATCTAATAGATATTTAGTCTAACTTCCAACAACAAACGTCAATTAAAGTCAGACAAAATAAATTTATTTGATCAATAATTGGTACCTAATAAATGATGCGTGCATGTATTTCATCTGTGCCTTAATACTATAATCAGGCCGCGTGCCTCGGGTTCTGTATTTGGTTATCTTCAAAATATTTCCTGTAAAACGTACAGACATTTCAGATTTGTAAGGACGTACAATTTTATCACTATTTATCATACTACAGATATTTACTGAGCAGTATCATTACTGATATTATGACATGATTTAAAGATGTCAGCCATGTCTGGATTGGTCAACAAAACATGTGTCTTCGCCATTGTCTTTCCAAAATAACAAATATTTTAAGAGAACAGAAACACTGTTATGCACAATGAAGAAAAGTCGCCTTATGTTCAGTCAGAATTCTTAAGAATTCCACCAGGATGTACAAACAACTGCTTGAAATGTTAAAACAATTTAGTCTAAATTGCATTAAATGGCCTGCCTCGTGGTGAGTATAAAACAATGGCTTATAAAACCACAACCTTTTACGAATAAATTATCTTGTTCGGGAAAAATTAGTTCGTTAATTTCATCCATAATCAAATGATTTTATGGCTGAAAGTTTAACGTCACCATGGAGATTCTTTACCTTCTTCCATTGGTTAATAATTAACTGCAATTTAACATGCTGGATGTTCAGGTGTGCCTCTATACTTAATACTTAAAAGTAAAATTGAATTTTATCCAAGAAAAAAAATAAAATGACATAATCTAATAGTTTTGGGCATTAATAAGAGAAAAGTAGGTTAATTTGATAAGTTTTATGTCGATGGGTTTTATTAACCAAGTAATGTCTAGCGTCTACAAAAGAAAACATATGCAAACCGTGCTGGCGCAGATCAGACGCCGCAAAATGCGCCGTCTGATCAGGGTCTTGACTGTTTGCATAAAGGTCTTTTCTCCCTAAAATTGAACATATATATCAGAAACCCTTTTAACTGAAATGGACTCGTCCAACTAACAAGGATGGAATAATCATTTAGGCATAAATGGGTTAATGTTAAAAGAAAACTAACGGTTACAGAATGCACCTAAATCATTCTTAATTCTGGCACCAAAATGTTTCTACCTAACTGTTTCATCATGGTACCTGCACACGTTTCAAATTTGCGTTATTAACATGAATAGCAGCAAAATTATTGAGTCAAATCAGGGTGAAGATTTATAAACAAAACAATTAAGCACTTACATGAACAAGAAATCGAAAACATCTGCACTATTTCGAAATGTTTTTATAACCGGTCAACAGTTTACCTGAAGCAAACTTCAGTCACTTTAAAATTTCGTACCTAGAGAAAGCAGAGAAATTAATGAACAAGTATTGCTCATTAATAAAAATTAAAAAAAAAACTTGGCCAAGACAGTGTTACCTTTGTGTTTTCTTTTTTGAATTTCTGAAATGAAAACGAAAAACTTTATCTGGAATGCTCAAGTTTGGATTTTTTTGTTTAGGTAATATTTTTGACTTTCCGATTTATGAATACAATATTGAAATGTGAATACTTGTTGAATATGTCAAGCTTATTATAACTTAATGTGTAAACGTGCATAAACTGACAATTTTGATAACATCAGAAACGGAGGATCTTGAACATTTTGAAATAAATTTAAATGAACTCTCCTTACAAGGTCATCCTCGGATCCTCACCGGGTAGCTATTTTGAGAACAAGGTTTTAATCTGACTAAAGTTAAATGTATTATTTTTGCAGAACATTTTTAGAATAATTTCTTGAGTACAACAACAGTATTGCTATTCGGTGTGTGAAGACAAAACGATTAAAGGATGGTGTGTACTTCTGGCTCGTTTAAGTTTGGTTAATTTTTTATGTTAACACATTAATAAATTTCGTAAGAAATATTCGTTTTAAAGCAAAATAATCAAGCTTGCAAAAACTGAAGCCAGTGATCTTACTGTCTTCTCAAAACTGTCGGTGCTATCAGAAGGATTGCTTCGTTGAGAACAATTGCATTGTTGCCGTCTTTCGTGTCTTTGATACAGGAAAGAAACATTAATTGATTATAACAATAATTCAATAGGCTTTTTATCTAATGAAAAAGAAATAGAAGACCAAACGGATCTTGTAGTGATGAAGGACTTGGTTATAGACGGTTCTACGTTGTTTACCACGTCGTGCAAAAATGAAAATTATGCGTCAAGAAAGCAAAAACAAACAGCTCTGCTTAACTTACTGACTGACTAATAGACACGTTAATATAATTATAAAAGTATTACTAGTATATCAAATAAATGATGGAATGATAATGGTAAACACAAAAACGCCTATTTCTTCTACAAGAATATTTAGGATGAAACCTATATATAATTAATCATTCTGTTTTGACTGTCAGTCTAAATAAAAATCTATACGTCCGCTTACCCAATGCATTTACTCCTTCAGTAAGATGAAATTATTTATCCATGCTTTCACAGGAGGACCAAAACTGATGCCTTATCCGGAATCTGGATCAGCAATTCTCATTAAGATCAATTTGAAAGACGAAACCAATGAAAATACGAGATCAATATGGAAACATCCTACGTGCTTGGTCAGATCCGCCGTTCCAGTTAGATTTACATGTACATATATAAGGTAAAAAATTGTTCGCCATTAACATGCCTGATGTAAGTAGCCAGACACAGACTTTTTTTAGACTAATTTATTTTACATCGATTGCAATACAAGTTCTTACAACTTAGATTCATTACGCTTGATGACTGCTTCCTGGGTTTCTTACCAGTATTCGCGCAGCGTGGAGGAATGTGAAGATCGTGAGAGAATCTCGCCTCTGACGGGATTCGAACCCGCGACCTCCAGATCCGGAACCCTGCGCTCTACACCTGGATCATGGTGCTTCCTAGACTCTTTCTCACAGACTTTTGTCTGTGTAAGTGAAATACGACCAGCATCAGAACAATAACAATTATCGTAATATAAATACTTCGCAAAACAACAAATGCAACTCGACAACCAAGACCTTCACATTTTTAAGATTTTTTTCAGAGCTAAATTTGATTTTGAACTTCCAGCGTTTATACTATTTTCTATTTAAGAGGAATTTCATACACTTCAAGTAGACATGAAGTAACAAGATGTTAGGGGAGAGATTTTCTTTTGCAAAGAATGATACATAAATCTTACTTAGAAAGCGCTGACCAATATCTTTTGCAAATAAACACACTTCATATACAAACATGATAAGAAAACGCATTTGATAGATTAAATAAATAGTGTATGTACAGGAATGTTTTGGTAGGGTCAAGAACATAGCTGATAAGTAAAGACATTTCTTATTCTTTAAATGTTACCTTTTCTATGAATAACAAATACACAACTCAGAACGTTGGTACTATAGTTACTACATAAAATAAATTGTACAGTTCACGTTTATTTGCAATATGGCCACTGCGCATGCGTTAAACTGTTCTAGAAGAAACGGCATCGCAATATATTAAGGTACATAAAACCAGGTGCCCTATTTAGTCAACATTTTAAGCTTTTCTTGGTTAAGTTTGACTTAAGTCGAAATTTTGCAAATCAGTTTGCAGCTTAATTGCTTATAGCATAAGTGTGAAACATTCAAACAATGTTCATTATATTATCAAGACTAAGAAACGAAAATAAATAATTTATTATGTAAATCAAACTTGGTTTACTGAATTGGGATACATAAGTAAAAATCGTAAGTTAAGAAAAAGACAAGTTTTTATTAAGATGCTTTGTGAATACGACCCCAGGAAATATCTTATAAGCTAGCTTATTTCTGGTTGTAATGCCAGTGCAACGAAATAAAAGTATATCACAACTATGTTTTTTTTTTTTGTCATTTATCAGTACATGTAAGACGTAAAAGTATCAAAACACAGCAAAGGAAAACCCATAAAACTAGTAAGTATTATTGCTGGAAGCTTATTGTAGATAGTCTGGAATTCAGAACAAATATTTACGATAAGCCAATTCACAGAACTTTTTATTAAATTAGCGCCATAAAACTGGAATGCCACGAAAAAAAGACCCTTCTACATCATCCAGATTCCTGTCTTTGGTTCCTAGGAAATAAAAGTCTGTTGTTCCTCTTAAAAGTTGCCCTAACTAACTTTTTAGCTTCAAAAAAAAACCTTGTGAGTGTGTAATGTCATGAAACAAATACATTGCCGACAGGTTAGAAATTAAATCCCCACTTTTTTGTATAACTATTTTTTCTGCTCGAACTAACATATAGACCCGAGCGAAGACGAAAGTCCATTTTCGGAACAAAATTAGCACGCATTTGGTTTACAAAATTCTTCTGAGAAAAAAAAAACAACAAAAAAATCACCAAGCTTTCTTGTATAGACGCTAACACTCTTAATGATTACTTGACATTGGGATCACCATTCAAAGACATGGATTCTGTACCAATAATATTCTATTGAAATGAGACAAGTCTTGCCATTTTATATTACTCTGTATATAAAGGAAGCAGAAAATAATATTGCAGGTTGAATGACATCTGATGATGAAAAAGTAAAGGGCAAGCAATTGTTACAAAAAGATATGATTATGACATGCTTATATTTTAACCAAAGTAATCGGAAATGAGCACGCAATTTAAATAGGTACAGTTGACTATTCTTTTGAGACTAAAGCTGCCAATTCAAAACATTATTTATTCATTTATTTATTTTTAAAGCAAGAAGGAGTAACTGCTATGTTCATTTGTGCACTCCATCATCTCTCTCGAATTCCGTAATTATAAGAAATGTTATGGACATGAGAAAAACTGTAAGATATGGAGGCTGATTTGTGTCATGTCACCGTTTGTCGTGTTTTCGACCTTTCTCCTTTTCGCCCGAAAAACACCGTCATGCGACATGGAACAAATCACCCATCGTAGTTAGAGGATATAATTCTCTATTATTTGCATAATTTCCAAGAAACAGATTTAAGCACTATACTGACCCAGTGATTAATGTTTGTTACAAGTTATGAAAGGTTTTAAAACATGTGAAAACCACGTGATTGTAGTGACGTCAGATTATTTTGACGTCATGACAGACCGGTTTTGTCCATATAATTAGAGTACGTACAAATATTTAAGCACCAAGAAAGATCAGAAAAAATTGGTTGATTATCGTCTAAAAGCCAAACCGGATACAGTAATTATATAATATACATATAAAAGAGGCTCTACCTTTCAAGAAATATATATACTATGTTATTGTGCAGGTGTACTGTCCGTTGGCTATCTAGAACGCACGGTTCCGGATCCGATGAGTATTCAGGCAAGAATCAAGAGATTTCAGTGGCATTCCTCTTTCTCAAGTGTTAATGCTAGTACTAGTTTATGTGCTTTCATGTGAACGTTTTTTCAATCTATCAGAAGATTTAATTTTTCGCTGGTAAATTTTACGTTTCTTGTAAAGTGCTGAACACTATTCTTTCAGTCTTAATTTAATTATCAGTTTGCATTTTAACGAACAACTGTTTACACATCAATAAATAACGGTCTTGAAAAAAAAATGAAACATGTTAACAACTTTGTATCTATATGACATCGAGACATGTTAAATGAGAATAGTATCAGATTCTCGATCATTCTTTGAATTGTTAAGGGGTCAAAATTCACATTTCAGAAGCTATGTTTACAATAGTAATCTGTAGCAACTAACCTTATAGCAAAGATCCCAGATCAATGATAGATCAACTTTCAGAGAGAAAATAACCGAGATAATAATCAAATCTACAAAACACTCATGAATTACTTTGGCTTTTAAACAAACTCCCAGGTTTACACACACAAAAACAATAGAGTAACTAAATGATCAGTTGGTATTACAAGACGGGCAACAAATTCACTTACAGTTAAGTAGGATTGACAGAAGTTACAAGTAAGCTTAATAATAAATGTAAGTTACAAAGTACTTTTGAAATCATTTATTTCCACCATTTTAGTGCAGTCTTTGAATAAAAATAAAATGTTAAAACAAACTGTTATAAACATGGAATATTCACTTGTAGACTGATATTTTTAAAGCAACGTGCATTTCATAGAAAAAAAAATAGATTTCATTTGCAGATTCTAATGATCAACAAATTAGAATGTCATGCATTCTAACAATGATTTTGAATAAAAAACACATTTTCTCTTTAATCCGAAGTCTTATATGCTAATTAAGACGTGTTTTGGCTCGCAGTACATCTACTGAAATAAACACGATTATTAAGCTAACAGTTAAAGCCAAGGGTCTCACTGTTTTCTTGACTCAATGGTCATTATTCAAAGAAACTTGGGGTACAAAAAGGATGTTCCGTCGAAGACAAAAAAATGTTGCTATTGTAAATGTCTTTCATCTAAAGGAAACACTCATTACTACAAACCGATAAGCATTTTATCTAATGAAAGCGCAAATAAAAAAGAAGGCAGTTCTTGTAAAGATCAGAGTATTAATTAAACATGTCTGTGTTGTTAGCCAAAGGAAAATAAAGCAAACAAAATGTTCTCAACATCTGACGTCCCGAACTGAAAGACGGTTAGCGTTTCCTTTGATTTACTATTGTTTTACCAACCCTATTTTAGCTGTAGAATTATCAATCAAATTGCCAATTTGCATCCTTGTATGTAATAAAAAGAACCTATAAATTCCACATTATTATTTGATTAATAATAAAACGAGTGCTTCGTATTTTTTTAGTCTATTTTAATGGTTTTTTTTTTGTTTTTCTTTTTTTTTCTGATATACTTTTAAAGTTACTTACTGCAGACAAATGATCCTCTTTTATATGTCCACACTTTTTGCTGTTACGCAATCGTTATTTATTCTTATTGTTGTCATTAATATTTGCTGATTACAAACACATGTCTTAATACCTTTTTGTAAATTATAAAGCTGATATCATTTTACACTTACATATTTGAGACCAGTTTTCAACATACAGTGGTCAAAGAAACATGTTTTGTCTTATCCTTTTGTTAATTATTTGCTCGGGATCCGAAGATACCTATGGTGTGTTGTCCTGTTATAATGGACAGAGTAACTTCCCTTTTTAGTCATTTGCTTGACTTGGAAGGAATGTAGTCGATGGAAACTAGATCATGAAGAAACAGAACAGTAAACAGCTTAAGCTAACAATAAATGGCTCAAACCAAACAGACAGAAATGCTAAACAAAAATTAACGCATAAAAAAGACAGCAAATATAAGGATTTCCAGACCAATAACTAGACATTATCATAGAAATAAATGAAAATTGGATAAGTTGTTAACTAAATGTAACTTAAACAATCCAGGAACTCAGTACGGTTCTTGGATCATGATTGTGTTTAAAATTCAATTTTCAACTTTTTTATATTTATTTTTACATAACTCACATATGAAATTGATTAGAATTCTCGTTCTTCTGCTCTTGACATACTAGTAGATGTTATACACATTTCATGCTCTATGTCACAAACACTGCATCTTCCTTATACTTTACATAAAAATTTACGTGGGAATTTGATACGATCTGAATATGTTAAGGTAGCCTTTTCCGATATCTGCTCTAAAAATGAAACAGTGTGTCCTCAGTAACTGATTTTCATTATAACTGATCCCAAATTACTGAAAAGTTTATCCCTACATGAGCTTACACAGAAGGTAGAAATAACATTAAAACGTGACATCCCAATTGGCTATAGCTAATTTGCATATAACTGATGTATCATCAAGTTAGTGAAACCGTTGTCGCATCCTGCTGATTTTAGGGTTGTATTTTTCTAATTGAATGGTGGGAATATTGGTGTAGTATAGTTGTTACACATATCTAAATCGTGTCATTTCAGTGTATTTTATCTTTGTAAGTGAAACTGACCCTTTCGTGAATACTTTAGGTCAATTTCATGTGAATATTTATTCTGACGAAATACTAATTATCAAACAAGTTTATGTTCGTACTATAACGCAAAGAAAAAAAACATTTCTTAAAAAATATGAAGGTCCTTATAACTACACTCAGTCTGTTCTTCTTTCCGTTTAAAATGATATAAAATAATTCATACCAACTATACTTAGAATCTTAATCTAGACTGTCTTTTATAAAACCATTACATATAAGTTTGAGACAGCACAGAAGAAAACAATATAGAACACCAAAGGAAGAAAAAGTAGCGACTACTGAGAATTCTATATCGTTTTTCACATATTTTTTTAATCCTACAACTTACTCTCTGTCTACGCTTGTTTGAACGTCCTCCTGTGCAGTCATGCAGTTTTCTGGAGATGCAAATTGTTATAAAGCGTTCTAAACGACTGTCATAGAACTTTTAACTTGCACGTTTACGGTAAAACGAAAGTGAAAATTGAAATTTCTGAGTCTTGCAGTTGGATAAAAGTGTAGGACAAACGCTAAAACTGAGACAATGTTTCTTTTCCCTCGTGACGAGTGCATAGCTTGACCATCTGACAGATTGGTGGAGAAAAAGTTTGTATAGCGTGTATAACAAAATGACTTAATTAAACATTTAATACATGAAGTCATTAACCAATAATAAACAAATACGTTTCCATTAAAGCTGGTTTCAAGTACCCCGGTTTCTGTATCTGAAACCTATTGTAAATGATCTGGAATCCAGAACAAATATTTACGGTAAGTCATTTCACAGGCATTAATTATCCACTTAACGTCACTTACTTATTATGTTGTGAAAAACCTGATATTCACATTAGCACAATTTATATTATATATTATATTATATATATCGTAGTTTTTGTTCAAACATTATCTCTAAGAATTAAACTGTTGTCCTGGCTAGATGTATGACTCAAATGATACATTCACTGCAATTTGAAATATCAAAAGAACTACATGACTGAAAATCCTACGAGAGAGTGAATTCTTGTTACAGTGCATATGAAGCTGACTTTCTATTAGAATAAATTGAAATACATATTTAATATGCTTGTACGTTGTGGCACAAACGTTTTGTTAATCACTTTGACTTCATTGTGGGGACAGGCTTAGAAATGAGCTAGAGACATATACAATATGTTTATATCTTACTTAGTCTGAATATGTGAGTTATAGTTCTTTAAGAACATTATTTCATGTGTGGAATTCACACACACACACACACACACACGCACACGCACGCACGCACACAGAGAGTCCAAACTTTTAAGAGCAAACACCATTTGGGTGAAGAAAAAGTGTTTGTTGTAGAGAGGTTGTTGTTCTATGGAAGTTCGACCAATCTTATAGGTTGGACTTGTCGGTTCAAGGTATAATTGTAGCCATAATGTACTGCAACCAAACAGGGATGGCTATAACCACTCTGCTTTCTTTAAAATTTCAAGGTTTGATTATTTTTACTTTATTAATATGATGTTTTTTATTATTCTAAATCTTCATTAAATATGTATCTTTTAAATTTGATTTGTCAAAATTCCTGTTTTTGTGATGCATGACGCTGGCGAACAAAACAAGCAAAGATAACCAAATCTTAATAGTTTCGAAAAGGCAGTGTAAAAATACATATTAACATACATTAAATTCAACGGAGCATTCACTCAGCATTGATTAAAGACATTTCAAATGTCAAACTGCAGATGCTGTATTCACTTTTTATGAATTCTTACATTTCAATGTTTTGCATTGTCGGCGAATCAACAAACAATCTTGCACATCCGTAATTAGAAAACATTCAAACTGACAAAGAAACTGATTCATCATTTCCTGCTGACATTGCATGTTCGTTAACTAATTTGAGATTTACCTAAAATCGCACGTTGTTTGCAACTTAATTTTCTTTAAGTCCTAAAAAATGGCAGTCAGAAAGTTTCACTCACCTGGTTCCCAGCTTGCTACTGCACCTTAGGATTTATACCCGTAATGCCTAGAATACTAATCGGTAACTGTGTAAACGTTGAAATTCTTTATTTACATGCGCTGAATATTTTTGGGAAATCCCAGAGAAATCCATCTCGCTGACAACTTTCCGTGACGTTCATGGGAAGTTTTAAGGTGTCGTTGAGGAGAAATAGTAGTGTCGTTGCTCGTTGGTGAGACGTACGTGCCGCTCGAGAGAGATGAAAATGCACATAATTTCAACGGGAGAAATCGAAATGTCATTGTAAAGAGGATGTCGTTCGTTAGGGGTGACGTTTTAGGGAGGTTGGACTAAATATATAAAACAAAAAAATAAAATACCCTAAATTCTAAAAGACGGTACATTTTAATTTACTTCTCAATGTATCTATCATTAACAGATTTTAGATATAGTTAGTGCCAGGAGATTTTGGGGAAAAACGTTGGCATCATATCACTTACATGATCAAAGTCATGGTTTTCCCAGTGAAACAAGTTAGGCTATATAAATGTGTGGAATGTCGCAATAACTCATCTATTATGTAATAAGTCAAACTATTTAAAAATAACTTCTGTGCTCAAAAAATGTCATTGCAACACTATCATCTTTCCGTAATGTAACGGACAAAAGTTCCTAACAGAAAGATGCAATGCATCTTGAAATGCAACATCCAGAGCGGGATTCGTGCTAAGGTACCCCCGCATCGAAAACCAACGCTTTAGACGACTGAGCCAAGTACATCGATGTCAGAGTTTGTATTTATAAAATTATAAGCCGGTGTGCACTAGACCATAACAGTTAAATGAGTTATGAATTCTTACATATTTTCAATTAACTTTAGATTTTTTTCAATAAAAGCAATGCTTTCCTTATTACAAGTTCATTAGCTTTTTCTTAAAAACAAACACGAAAAAAGGCAAATCAAATAAATTATAGTTAGTCTGAATAATATAGATGCTGAAATGAGACTTTGTATAAGAAGTAATTCTGCTGAAGAAAAAATGGAACAACAAAATTACTGAAAAGAACCATATACATGTATACTTAGAATGTTTACTATCAAATGCAATACCATAGAAATAAACATGAATGCAGAATTAACAAGCACGCGAGAAAAGACAGTGCACTACCTCTAAATATAGCATCAATAACAATTTATAGATTGAACAAGATGCAAAAAAAATAAATAAATGAAAACAGCTACAAACATTTTCTGAACAAATAAAGCAATACTTACTTAGAATTTTAATTGTTTGCTATATATCCAAAAATAAATTATATACACCAATGCCGTGATAATATCCTGTAACTACACTTTCACAGTTGAACAATAAAAAAAAGTCGACAATAATGCGTTATAAAAACATTTCCACTGGGATAAACTTTTACTGTTTTAGTCCGATATCTGATTTGTAACGATTCATAAGGAAGCACATTTTCAAATCAGCAGGATATGGACTCCGGTCCGCAAAGTGAAAATCACTGTCGCGGTATAACTCACAGCAAATTGAATAAATTCCAATTTATGTAATTGCTTCGTCCGAATCTGATAGATTAAATGTTTGAAATCAAAGCATCCTGATTATTTCCAGTGAACAAAACTGAAAGTGTCAAAGTTCAACAAAGACTGTTTCATGTCAGCGTTTGATTTGTTTTCTATCCGCGCTAGGATACTTCTAACAAATCATCTGATTGGCTATCATAAATGAAAATTTTAAATCTATTGGTTAATGAATGGAACTGTCTTAATTATCGGCTAGAGTATGGCGACTGATGCAAATCGTATTTAGGTTTTAGCTAAGACTTTGAATAATGAGATTTTGAAAGGATTAATCAGCTTGCACTTTTTCGTCGACTGCCAGACTCACAGATGTTTTTGTTTACGATTGGTTTACATTGCAGATAATGTGTGTTTGCTTTCTACAAAGAAGTTGCAATCACCTGTTGCGTGCTCCTAGATGAGAGAACATTGTATCCAGATGTACAATCATGCACGTGCACGAAAAATAACTGATACACCAACGACGACGTTAACTTGAATTTTGATACATTAAAGGAATAAGTTTGCAAACAGTCTACATTTATTTAAAGATTTTGTCAGACATATTCAATTTCCGCTGAAATATACAAACTACGTTTTCAGACAATAATCTAATAAGTCACATAATTATTAAACGAAACGACAAGAATGAAAGACGAAATGCCTTATTGAAGTTCTGAGACCAGATTTTCAACGCAGCTTTCAATATACTAAGGATTTTAAAAGAAGAAAACAAAAACCACCGGCGAAGCAATGAAATTAGAAATTCTGCTACTGTCTTACCGTGTAAGCACTATTTGACTAAAATGAATTTGTAATTACAATTACTTTGGTTATTTTAATTTATTAAATTTGAAATATTTTCCGAAATACACATTCTTAAAACAAGAGTCAGTGTCGACTTTTATAATAATCATTCGGCTATTGATAAATATATTTTTTTAATTTCTTGTTCAGGGCGCAATATCACATGGTCCACTGATTATTCAATTCAGTATTGAACAATAAAGTATACATTATTTATAAACATATTCAAAATAGACCTCTCTGGATCCGCTAGTGTTGTTCCCTTTTCAATTCGCTTTTCAGGTCAATGACGTAAGCTTGCTTCTAACTGCCTTTTTCCTAATACTTTAAGCCATACGACGTTCGTGTTAATCGTACGAAGTATTTATTGGTGTTATTATATCAAACTGAAAGCTTGTGTCCTTTGGTAATCCATACCTGCTGTTAGCGGACAAATTTCCACACAATAGTTGTTTAAAAGCCTGTAAAATGTACCATATCACTTACAATTACTAATGTCTAGTTACTTCAGCAGGACATAAAATACTTTTTCCCTCTTTGGCATACCAGACATTTCCTCATGAAGCTAAATGGTTAATGAATAGCTCTCTTCCCTGTTGAATATTGTTAATGTAGGTAAATGATGATTGATGTTGAAGGATGAGTCTTTCTTTCATAATGAAATGAAGGGTGTACAAAAACGCCAAGCTGGCGACATGATCTGTATGTCTGTATGAGATAAAATGAAATTAGACTCATTTCATTTAGCATAAAAACCTGTTTACATCTAAACTTATTTGAAAGGTTATCAAAGACCCCCAAGCCTCTGAAGTATGATGCCATTTACCCGGACTAATTACTTGTGTTGGTATTTCGGTGAATTGCGTGGCATTTTACCTACGAGATTACTCATACGGAAATATCCGGAGATAACCGAGGCGATACGACTGCAAATAATTTGGTTATGGATATCTTTGCAAATATCATGAAGATTATAGTACGAATATTACATTCATGTCTAACAAATCTCGCCTCACCCATATAAATTGTTAAGTTGAAAAATTTAAAAATGCAATTTAACTTGAAATATTTCGTTCAATGGACACTGATTTTTCATTTCGTATTTTCAGTATAGCATTCGCTTAACATTCATCCGTACCTTATAATAGTTTTTATCGCCGCAGTTCACAAACATTACGTTATAAACATAAAATATATATAATTTCATACCAAACAGTTGACGTGACATCGTGAAGCTGTGTCAAAAAAATGGGCACATCAGAGTTCGATTGCAAACAACCACCAGGCTAGTAAACATACTTGCTGAAAATATTGTATCGACAAGTAAGACCCGCATGTTATCAATATCTGTCGTAGTATATATGCATACAATCAGTTGCATTAGGTGCACAGCGGGCCGCCATGTTGTTTTGTGGTTTTGATCGTTTCTAAGCATCTTGCTTAGCCTCGATCAATATAATTAATTATCAGAACTAGGCTATGTAGCATACTAAAAACACACACACAAACGGAATTCAAAAACGGTTGATTTAATTTCAAGTAAAGATAAGAAAGAGACTTCATGGATGTCAGTAACTAAACATTTTGCAAACAATTTTCAATTTATTTTTTTAAACAGATGTTATTTATGTTTGTATAATAATTGACGCCTTCACATAAAATCGCACAGTCAGAACTTACGCAAAGCAAAGACGAATTTTCGAAAATGATCAAAACATAATTTAATTTCGATCTGGAACGAATCTACATATAATAGTTTATTACAATAATGAATATTTTACATTAACTGAACTCAATTTCATGAAATAATTTAAAAAGAGGGAGTTCTGATTTAATACACATTACTTATCAAGTTCTCAGCTTTGTGAATTTAAAAAAAAATATTGGTAGTCGATCACGATAATATCAATAGGATTTTATCAGCATTTTCTACTAGTTACATTTATAGCTTGGTCATTCTAGTATAACCTAATACTGCTTTAGTAAAACTATAAGTCTGAATGAATGACGTGCTTAGGATGACGTCATTTCGCTGTTATGAATGAAGTGGTAAATTAAAAGTGCCAAATAAAAATATTAGATTTTCGTAATTTCCATCAGAAATATGATTTACATGTAATATGAAAAAAAAAAGAATCAAACACTAGATGTCGTTACAGACGGAAATATCGGGCTCTCGGGTAACTGATTACTGGTAAATCGGCAGATCCTCGTTACCGCTGTAAACAGTTACCATCGAGCCAGATATTCAGGTCTGTACCGGCAGCCAGTGTAAGATTCTTATCACACAATACAGATTGGTAGAAAAGGAGGCTAATGGACAAACGTCTTCAAAAGTGATCTACAAATCCTACTTAGAAAGCAGTGACCCATATCATTTGCAAATAAACACAATTCAGATACAAGTGTGATAAGAAAAGAACATTCATTTGTTTCAATAAAAAATATGTGTTCTAGCAATGATTAAAGAGGTTAGTTAATCTTATACAGTTATGGCGGAAAGATAAGCCGAAACGCGAAAAAGAAGAGAATCAACAGACAAGTCTTTGTTTTTTTTATGCTGACTTGATAAGGTACTTGTATTTATTTACATTGTGCTTCTGATAAACTGTATTATTTGCAAAAACATTGTTCTTGTATTGCTTTAAAGGGCGGATCAATTCATAGATAGAACATTGTTTTTTGTATTGGCATTTTAAAGGCGATCAAATTCAATAAAAAGAATAGACAGAGGTTTTAAAATGCTTTTTTATTATTATTATTATTATAATTTTATTATTATTATCTTGGTATAAATACTTCGATTTTCTCAATTTGAAATGCAATGACCATGTCGTCTACGCTTATCTTTTAAAGGTAATGTAACAATTTTAATGAAATCAGTCTGTACAAACATCAAACATTATAATGATGACTGTTTCTTGTCGGCAATATTCTTCTTAATTTGTCGATAGAGTAAATTCAAATATTGAATATGAAAGTCTTTTTTTAAATGTAGTCTGTCCTTTAATTGAGGTTTAGCATTCTTTTCAACAACCAAGGCCATATCATTGTTTTCATATTGGTTTCAGCGTTATTCTGCTAAAATTAAGATAGGACAATTGCAAAACAATATTTTTTCCAGATGATTTTTCATCATGTAAAAGTTTTACAAAATGTAAACTTGTCTCAAATATTGTTATAGCCTTTGTCACATATTAAAGATCAACAAATTTTGATTCACACAACCGAGCCAATATTCTAAGTGCACACAAAAAGTTAATTTCGGGATTTGAAATTTATCTTTCTGTATTTTCAGATTTAGAATTTTTTTCTCTATACACTTTAATTGGCACGGTACTAAGAATAAAAAGAACTTTATAAGCACCGACCCAAAACAGTTTACTAAATCTTTTTATCAAAGTTCTCAATGAAAAAATGCTTCGCTCTTTGCAACATTTTTAAGACATAATTTCTTGTACATACATACTAAGACATTGAACATAAACGTCACGTGTAATTTGCAATGTTTAAATATGCCATTTCAGCATTTTATCTTGTCTCCTCTTCAATAATCAAGAAACTTTCATTGCTTTTACTCATGTGTGGTCCAAAGTTTTTTTGGTTGTTTACTTCAATCTTGTAACAGTTTAATACCAGGGATAAATAAAAATGAGGAAAACTTGGATGAAAGTAATCGAGGCACCAAAGTGCTTGTCGGACAAATTGCTATTTTTTATCTCTCATTCCTTGTATTTTTATCTCCAAGGGAAAATTAATGATGTAAACAAGAGTTAATGTAATGAAACGTTCCTTATCTATTCAGCAATGTAAAAAACTCACTATCGGTTTGTATATGTTGTCAAAGTAAAATATCGCGGTGTCTCATATTATTGTAAACCAAGTTGCAAAAATATATTTTACCCTTGTCAGACATTATGTTTTACCCTTGCAAGACAATATCTTGCAAGACATGTTTTGTTCTTGCGGGACATTATAGTTTAACTTTGCCAGGCATTATGTTTTGCTATTACGAGACACTATGGTTTACACTTGCAAGACATTATGTTGTACTCTTGCAAGCCATTGCCGTTGCGAGAATTCAGTTTTTACTTTTGCAAGACATCATGATTTACCATTGCAAGACAATATGTTTTACCATTGTGATACACCATGTTTTAACATTGAAAGACTTTATGTCTAACCATTGTGATACATTATGTTTTACCATTGCAAGCTATTATGTATTACCCTTGCCAGACATTATGTTTTACCACTGCGAGACATTATGTTTTAGCATTGCAAGACATTATGTATTACCCTTGCGAGACATTATGTTTTACTGTAGATAATATTATTAAGTCATATAATGGTAGATTATACTATAATCAGTCAGATAAGAAAACAGAAAAAGGGTTACTTTGCAATGACATAAGTGTTCTTGAAAGGTAATATGCAAACACTTAATGTCGAAGCTGTTAAATATACTCAGCATTATATTCATCAGAACATATACAGAAAAGAAAAAAAGATGATAACCGTCAGTTTCCATTTCAGCATTGTAATTTATAAATGCATTTTACTACGAAGTTAACATAACAAAGTTATCCTGTATTTGTAAAACCTTTACCCTAATGAAGTATTACCTGACCGCACCATAAACCATAAAAACGTAAGTTTTACAAACCCTAGCATAGATAAAATCTTTTGAAACGCTTAATCAATTTTTTAAACTGAATTGTATTGCCCTGACGGAATTTTTAAGTGCTATAAATTGTAAACACTAAGAGAAATATTACACATGTCATTTTATGTAAGTACTAGTTATATATGGCACTATAGCACCAGTTCTACGTGCTCCCCTTCAAGAGCGACTAAAATCTTAGCTTTAAACAATACAGGCAGCCTAGAAGCACAAACAACATGTACTTTATGCGTAAGGTTTAACAGTTTAGTTAAAAAACATTAGCATATTACCCTAATATATTTATAAGCACTAATAACATAACTGGTGGTGATGGACAATGCTTTCTTGTTTTATACAACTAATTTTACCGCGGTAACTTAATTTTAGTGTCACCTGGTGACTTATTTTGTGCCTGTATTAACTGAGTCTCCACCGAAGTTTGACTCACCAATTCCATAATCCTCCCAAAAGTCAACTTATATTTCTTATCGCTTTTTCAAGTGTTATTTCTGATTGTTTATATGTGTAACCACCATTTATGCGACTGTCTGTCCTCTCTCTTGGACGATTTTAAAAGATTTACATAATGCGAACATGAACAAAAGGTTAGACAAGTATTGATTTGAATTGCTGTTAAAATTGCGCATGCTTATAATATAAATTAGCAATCTGTGGTACGAAGTAAATGCTAATGTATTTTTTTCTGTTGAAGATTACAAGTGACCAGTGTAATAACTTGTTAGTTGAAAAGTTTTCTAAACGAGCGACTAGAAAAAACAATGAATTTCATATACATTGTAAAGATTTTATAATATGTAACAGATTCTCTTAATTACGCAAAATAGGTTTGTGTTTTCGTTTGTCCAGACATAATCTTGAAAGGTGAAACTGGAGAAGGCGTATACTATGACAACCTACTTAGTGTTTAGCACCTTTCTAATAACCAAAATATGTTTTACATTATGGATTTGACCGTCATAGGTAAATGGGAATCCTTCTTCGCTTGTTTGTCAGACTTTTCGCATCATCAAATTGTTCGCTTGTTTATCGTAAGTGCTGTCTACCCACAGAGTAGATATAAACAGGCTCCACATTTTACCTTTCTTTTTGTTATTACTATTTTTGTCTAAATGTCAAGTCCTTAACTGACCTCAAAATTCCGTATAGATCAGCTGTTTGGTAATTCCATTATATCCTGTTGGGAAAAATGATTGCACAAACACTCAGGGACATAACCTTGGGCTTAAGTGTATTTTTAATACAGATGATTATAAATCAGTTCACACAAGTCTGAAACATTTCGTCTATGATAGCCTGATAAATATCAGATACTACAGCTTACAATTACGTGTTTAGATAGCATTTAGCCTTTTTAAATCATTCAACCATATTAACAAAAGGGCCGTAGTGTCCCTATTTCGCTCACTTGAGTATAACTGTTTAAAACCTCAAATGCAATGTAATGGATTTATCTTCGAAATAAAAGAAAGAAATAAACAATGCTGCAAGCAGAATATCAATGACATAGGCAATCTGGTTTCTGTGAAAATACTTTACAGGTTTCCCTATATATCTCTTTGTATTTTTTCTTGACAGTTTAGGTTTAGTCACCCAAGTTTGGAGCAAAAATGAGCCCGGGGCCTAACAGTTTCTGACAGGATGTTTTTTAAAGTTATGTCTATATATAAACCTATGAAAAATATTGACCTCTAAGTTTGAGCCAAAAATTGACCCAAGGGGAAAGTTTTTTGGCAGAAGTACAAAATGTATACCAGTCTCAGAGATCCACTAGACAATAACAATCTTAGAGATCCACTAGACAATAACAATCTTAGAGATCCACTAGACAATAACAATCTTAGAGATCCACTAGACAATAACAATCTTAGAGATCCACTTGACAATAACAATCTTAGTGATCCACTAGACAATAACAATCACAGAGATCCACTAGACAATAACAATCTTAGAGATCCACTAGACAATAACAATCTGAGAGATCCACTAGACAATAACGATCTTGAGATCCACTAGACAATGCTGAACACACAGTTTCATGGCGTGGGCCTGATGGTTGTTGACAAGATTTTAAAAGTTTCATCCTTGTTGCCAAAGCGAGCAAAGTTCTGCATTGAATGGAGTTCTTTGAACAACTTTGGAAGAGCATCCTGTATTGAACATCCGCGCTTTGACCATGTTGTTTGTAGAAGAGGCTGTTCAAAGCAAAAGTAGACGACGCACGAGAGACACAAGATGATCACACAAGATCCACATGAGCACTTATTATGCTCAAGTTAGTTACAGACTTCACCACTTATACTGTTTTGTCATACATCTTATAAATAAAGCGGAAATAAGCAATTTCTAGAACCAAACACAGAGATGTTTATATTTTGAAAAAAATCACAAATTGTGCTAAATATCTTTTGTTTCATATGTAAATGTTACATTACTTATTTCAGAAAATTTACAGTATGCATTGGTTGTTACAGACAGACTTTCAAGGTAATTTGATCAAAACTAAAGAAAATAAAAGACTTCAGATTCACAGGACAGTCTTTAAAAATTCATACGAAGGAAATTAATCCACTTATACAGAATTTTAGGCCTACCAATATACACATTTCTCCATGTAGGAAATCTATTTCTGGAAAAAGTGTGAGGAACAGATTGAAAGGCTGATACATGCCACAATGGACCGAATCTCGACAGACTATAAAATCGAAATCAATCCTTCATTAGTACGTGCAGCCTCTGAAAGGATGGTTGAGGTTTATAACTTTGTCGCAGTTTCATTGTCACCGTAGGGCACTCTTGCTTCTCATTTTCTATGAGTAATTTATTTTCGTAAAATGATGCAAGCCTTTAATTAGAAATCTGTCATTCAAAGTTTCTAGGGACTATCTATATATCTACATTCAACGTAATAATTGATATACTCAAATTTTCTTGTTCATATCTAAAATATCTGACATGTTTTTGACAATAAAGTTGTTTCTATATATCTACATTCAACGTAATAATTAATACACTCAAATTTTCTTGCTTATATCTAAAATATCTGACATATGTTTGACAATAATTTTTTTTCTATAAGTAAGACACACGGAACAAAAATACTTAAGGAGTCATTGAACTTCTAGATATAGAAATAACGTTCAAGTGACAAAGTTTACCAAGACGTAATCATCCCACAGACCTTTGGAAAATTTAATGGGAAGTCTAATTTTGAGCTAGGTTTTGTCACAATATATGTGTCACAATTATATTTGTATCACTGGTACTTGCATGGTCTTTTTATTCCAGACTGGTTTAGTCACAATTGTTTCAGGTTAATTTAATGATACCGGCGTTACTAACATATGTTTTGACAGTCTTATTTCGAACTTGAAGAATGATTTTATTATACTGATAATAGTCACACTTGGTATTTTTCTTTGTTACATGCATACTTGCATGTGAAATTAGAGATTCGACTCAAGTCTGATTTAATCACAAGACTTATTATTATACTGACATTGCCATCGTTATTTGCATGTGATACTAAATTCTTGATTCAACCTGAAGAGCTTTATAATTATATATGTTTATACCTAGAGTTGTAGAGTATTCAATGTAAAATCCGTGTAGGCAGTCCTACCTTATAACTGTATATCACTTTTAAAAAGAGCTAAATGCAGGGTCGATCAACGCTTAAAAGAGACAACATAACTGACCTATGGCAATATTTAAATTGTTTTTATCTTTCATTTCTTCACTTTTAATCCTAAAAAATAAAAGAATTTCACAGAAACGTACCTTTTGTTCAGCAATGTAAATGACACTCTCAGAACACTAACAACATGTTGTTGCTTTTTTTGGTTTGTTTTTTGTTTTGTTTTTTTACTTTAAAACAAGTAAGTGATTTTGAAAGAGATTATAGTTTCAAATATACTAAAACATCTACCGTACAAATATAGCTGTTACAGTTAGAAAGAGAGAAAGAAAAAGACATATTTCATTTTTCTTGTTTCGCACTGTGGCCTATTTTGCACAAAAAGCTTCACTGATATATATTCCGTTTGCTACCGACCATTTTGCGAAAGATATACCTCATCGCTGTATATAATTTAACTATCAGAAATTACCAGAGAGTTCGACAGGTCTAGGTCTCATGGCACAGACTGTTAACGGATAAGTGCAAGAAACAAATGTCAAAACTGAAAACCAGATACACGCTTTATCATCACAAGAAATAAATAATTCCGTAACTGAGCATTTGTATATCATAGCAAAACTAAAAGAAAATAAAGCTTCAATACCATACAATTTAAGCGATGTATATCATTTTAAAGAAATACGCTTAAATCGACGGAGAGAGAAAACCAGATTTGTGCATCTTATAGGTTGAAAGATCTTAACGCCTCACCATTCTTGGCACTTTACAAAATGCAGTATTTCTTGGCCTTCCTGTCTGACCGTATTTTTTTACTTCAAAAATACCTTTAATTCAATAAACATTGTTTAAACGCCTGTCCCGGATGATATTTATGGGTGTCTACATATTTGAAACTAACAAGCAAATGTCTTGACCAACTTTTACTCACTTTGCTCAAATTTGTGGAATGCTATAAGCAATGCTGTAAGCAAGAAAAAACTTTCCGTGCTATGAAAGAAATTCCCACTAATTTCTTTTCAGAAGAACACACCTTAATATTATCTTGATATTTGTTTGTTAATGTTTTTCCTGGAAAATTATTTGTACATACACAAGCCAAATATTCCGATCTATACTTTCAATCATGCAAAGTATATATTTCTTCATCTTTGCAAAGGTCGAATATACGAAGGGAAATATGAAGAAGGCATTGGTCATGCCCGTCAAACATTAAGGTCTATTTGACCTAAGTAGATGTTTAATGCTTAAAAATAATCAATGCATTTACTATTAGTGTATGGCACATTCCGTCAAAGGTTAATGAGATATTTCTTCAAATGTTTATCCCTCTTTGCAAATGTTTATCTAGAAAGTAGACATAAACAGGTAGAACATTTGCCTCTTTGTTTTCACGAGTTTTGATCTTGGTGTTACCTACATTAAAAACCTCAAAATTCCGTTTGTACTGTGTGACTGCACGGGAACTCAAGGGTTAACAGGTAAAAACTATAGGTCAACATTGTAATGAAAAAAGTACTGCAGACACGACAGAAATTATTTTTCATATTATGTTAGAGTAATTTTACGATATACCAACATAATAACTGATTAGGGCACCTATCTTTTATTTAGAGACGTCATGATCCAAAGGTATATCTCATGTGTGGTCTAAATGATCATACAATTCGACCCCGGGGGAAAAATACAGAGGAAAACTTGGACGAAAGAGAACGGGTCAAAGCAAATCCTTGAGTATTAATTGGCCACATTCTTATTTTGGGATCTTTTTATCTCAATGAATATATCTTTGTTGTGAACAAAAACATTTCATAGAAGAAAAAATTACTTAGTCTTACAGTCTGTATAAAGTGTCAACGTAAATTATTTTGGTTTCTAAGCTTCGACTTCGTTTTTAAAATTTTTGCGTGACCGTAATCTTTATTATTCTTAAATGTTGGAATAATTTCATTGAGTCTCTAAGATATTTATAAAAGATAAAAGTCAATGTCAATTATTTATCCTTTGTTATGTAACAAATACAAAGATGATATATTCCCACTGTGTGTGTTTTGTTTTTTTGTTTTGTGTGTGTGTTTTGTTGTTGTTGTTATGGTTGCTTTTTTGTTACCTGCTTTCTATCACAGTGTATGTTGAAAATTGTTGTTAAAAAGCCAACTCACTTTTTACTGACACTTCTTGAATGAACAATTTGCTTAAAAACCTTGCCAGACTGAAAAAACGTGAAGGACATTAGTGCGAATAAAACCTAATTAAATATAACTTCCTTGCCAAATATTTTGAAAGATAGCACATTTATTTCATATTCTATTCATCAGAAATTTTCATGAATGAGGTAGTATTAAAAGCTGGTTTTATATCTATATTGCTTATAATGTTTCTAGACGGCAATGTTCATGCAATAAATGTCAAAACTATTAATCAGATATATGATTTATCGTTTCAAGAATGTATATTTCCTAAATATAACATCAAATATGCCTTTGTAATTCAGAAAGTAGCAAAAACAATATACGAAAAAGGCTTAAAGCAAAATTAGAAACCACACTGAATCTTTCGGAAAAAAAAACGTGTCAAAATCGGCCGTTAGAAAAAAAACATCACCCTACTTCTAAGATATTAAAGTGTAAACTGTAACAAGTTTCGAGAAATGTAAGACAGTAAAGATATCCTTTTTATCCCTCATACCCCATTTTTGACCAAACACGACTTTCTCTCTGTTACTCTGTAAAACTGCAGAGAATTATGTCCTGGTATGTTCTATTACCTAGAAAACTACCGTAAAGTGGACCAAAAACTAATAATTAAAACAAAATTGTTTAGCTTATACCTTTACAATTACAATACCTGTGAAACACTGTTGTTTGTTATTATCACGCAAAACTCCATAAAATATCGATACTTTACTCTGAATTTTTGATAAACATTATAAAACAATATCATGTTATTTTTACATTTTCTTCCATTTCCTTTATGATGATATGTTCTAACATTAACCTGAATTCCTTTTCTGATTTAAGATTCTTAAATTTACCTGCATTTCCCATATGATAGGGGGCGATGGACATCGCTTCCTTGTTGTTTTATATACCCATCGTGATCTCGGAACCCCCATGTTCATATTATCTAGTGTTTTATTTAGAGCATTTAATAGTCGGCTCTTCACAGACGTTTGACGGACCAGCTTCTTGGCTCTTCCCCCAGTCCTCATTTTTCTTTATTGCGGAAATATCTCTTCTCTGTTGGTCTTCTTTTTCACCACATTTCCTAGAAGAATCTGTGCTATGTCCGCTGGTGTTTTTTGCGTCTCTGCATGTTTTCAGCTGATCAAAAGTCACGATATTAGTTGTTTCGACCAGTCTGAACAATGTTCTATTTTTTAACTTATACGTAATGATTTCAAAAGAAAATATCATTCCCTGTGTTAACTGTCATGAGAACACAAATGAAAAACTGCCTATTTTTAACTCGTGCTCATGAAATATTACAAAATGTGTTTAATCTTTCTATTCAAGTATCAAATACCGACAAATGCTTACTTCACGTAATCTGTTGCGTAAACTCTAACTTGTTCTTGAATGTTATCTCCATACATTCTTATATATAACATAATATAATATTAAAAAGTAGCAACATTATAAGCATAAATTGCACAGGCAACATAGGCAATTCCATCAAATAAACAAGCAATTACAGACCCCCTAAAATATCAAAAGAACAACCATTACAAATCCATACGAATTAAAAAATCCAATTATGACACATTCGAAACCTGTTAGAACATCATAGATTCCAAGCACAGTTGTTGTATATGTTAGAAATCTAATTCCGGAGAAAGTATCATGAACAGAGCAAAGGGCTACAAATATAACAATATACCATCTCCCAGTGGACCACACTATTGAAATTAACAATATATTTTATTACATAATTAGGTGCAGCCTTTGAAAGGGTAGCTGAATTTTAGATCATTATTTGTCGCAGTTTTATTGTCACCAATGAAGGCCCCTGATACATTTTTTCTCTGAGTAATTTGTTGGTGCGAACAATGCAATACTTTAATTAGAAATCTGTCATTTAAAGTACCCTAAGCATCTCTATATATTTTCCGGCTGGTGATTCATACTTCTGTACCGAAATAAAAATGTGGTTATTTCTGGTTTATTTGATTTTTGGATTCCCCTTCGTGGTTAAGCGGTTAAAGTCACAAGACACCCACTGATATAATTTAAGATCATGGGTACGAGTCCTGTTAACGATTATGAGATTATTCTCGTCCTTCCCAGGAACGATGCTTAGGTAATATGTTCCCCTGATACGACTTTGACTGTAGGGGTGTTAAACGCAGTTAAATTTAAACTTATCAACGTTTGAGGGAAAAAACATTAGAAAAATTCTTTTATCAAAGTTAACATGAGTTACAACAGCTTTGTACTTTGAACTTCTTAGACTTATCAATTATTTACTTCGAAGTTACACTTCCAGTCAGATATCACAGGAATATTTTAACTTTCGTGCAGTTTAAGTATCACGTTTACTTGATCAGTGATCAGTATTTCTCATTCTTATTCTTTTTATTCTTTTTCTACTTTTATTTATTTATTTGTTGTAGTTATTTTAGTTCTTTGCACAGAGAAATTCATTCAGAGTTAGATCTGATATAGGCATTTTTGTTACCTTCCTTGCACATTTCCTCTGCAGTCTGTTTTTAACTTTAAAATTGAAGAGCGTTTACTTCCGGCTGCGAATAAATAAAAGTATCAACACATTTCAATTTTAATGATGTTTTAATTATTTTCTACTTACAGACTTTCATGAGACTTGACTACAGTTCTATCCAAAGTGTCAGTGAGAAATTCTGGTGCAGCTGCTCTGCCTAATGACATATGCTGTTCAGGTGAGAGTTCGATGCCAGTGGAAATTAAATGATGCAATAAATGAAGTTGAAAAATTATCTGTTTCTTACGAGAAAAAGAGATAATTGGATGCCAGTGTCAGTTGCTCTAATTATTTCGTAACTTTTCATCTGTAAATAATAGGGGAAAAAGTATAGAAAATTTTGCAGTTTAAATTACTGGTGAGATGATCTTTGCGTTACGAAATTTCTCTGTAGAAAAGAGGAACATATAAGCTTTACAAAAATTATGTACAGAATATAACTCTTTCCTCATATGCTGAAAATAGTAATTACAATACAATTAAAAAGAAACATGATACACTGTACTTTGACGAAGTAGGAACGAATGTGTTCCATGTGTGTGTTTTAGAAGAATAGGGTTTGTCTCTTTTACAAACGCGATGACCTCGTTCTATAAGTTTAATCAATCTTTCACTTATTTGTAATTCTGTTATAAGTTACTCAAACACAACTCTGAGTTCAGATAAAATACAAATTTTGAACAAATAATGTCTCAAGATTGATTTGATTTCTTGAAGTTTTAGCCCTCTAAAAGTTGAGAAAAGTAAAATGTTTTCGAACGATGTACTCATCAAATTTGTTATTTCTATATAGATGTCAGAGACGTGGATTTGTGTGTATCGAGAACTATTCTGACCTGTCATTATGCATTGATAAACAAAAGATGGACACCAAGTTTTAAGTTCATAACATAATTATTAATTTTTCATTATTTTTCATTCTTTTTCATCATTATCATTTTCCACGTATTTTCTTAAAGTAAAGATAACGCATTATCATTCCAAAGTGGATACCCTCAGGGAGGTGACTTAGAATATTCTTAGTACAGGAAAGCTGAAATAATAAAACGAAAAGGTAAAAAATAACTCAATAATTTAGAGTCTTGCATTTCGCTTAGTGACAGTGTGCAATTTTTACTCGTATTTAATAACGTTATGTTTAAATTTGATGAAATGCAGGTAATTAAGTTAAGCACATAATATCTTTGGAACAATCCTCCCTGCTCTGCAGAAAATTACCTATCTCTTGTAAATGCATTTAATGTTTGTTATCTGTTTATTTAACACTGTTAGTTTTCACATTATAGCTTTTTCTTATAAACATTTATTATCAAGCAAATTGCAAAGAAGTAGGAATATGAATCGCGCAGTAAAAGCTAAACTGTTAGAATATTATTTTTATTTTCACCCATCAGAATTTATTCGTCACGTAAAAAGTTAAAGCGCCAATCTCACTAGATTTTAATAACTGGTTTTAGGAAGGAGAAACCCATTATCACACAGTCACAAAGACTAACGCATAACCACTACCCGTTTGAAAAATGAATGACTCTCAGTCATGCTGATATCAGAATCTTGATCTATATGAAGGAACGTCAGCCTACACATACTGCACTCACTAACAGCTCTCATACAACATCATTTGGCAAATATCTGAAAGTTCAAAAAACAGTGTTTATCTTTGAAATTATGAACTGCCAAAAAATTAAAAGAAAGTGAATTATCCTGTAATTTATATGTTCTGGCTTGTTTTCAAAACTTCATCTTGATGAAAAAAAAAATACTTTAGTCCAACATCCTGCTTCCATTTAGGCAAACCTTCAGAAACAAATTTTGTAGTTTCATTAAACATATGTTTTTTAAAATATGATGAAAGGGTGAATAGCCTAATGCAAAATAAAACAATCAAACCCAAATTGTATCCAAAGATTCCCAAAACTTGAAATTTCATGAAACGACAAACAAAAACTATAACTCAACTCTAAAGCCATCTCACTAACGGAACATTTATTACAGTACAAGTTTCACCCAAATAAACTAAACAAATGAGTCATGCCCTTTGAAAGGGTGTCTTCGCTGCAAAGCATTAAATCGGTTAAATTGTCAAACAATTTTTTTAAATGATTAATACATGAAATCAGGGAAATAATGACATGGCCCTCGAAGATATAAGCCTTAGTATCTGTGAAGCAATAAGTTTGCCTTTCTGTATGAATAAAACCATTATTCAGATAAATTTCTTTGATTTCGGAATAAACTGAGAACAAGTTTAAAATGTACCTAGTTTATTTTTGACCATCAGTCTTAACTTAATTATTAATATGGACACATTTGCTTATCCCAATGGCCTTTATTCTTCACAACGTGCAGTAATAGCATAAACAGGTGAACATTGAAAATAGTTTGATGACTAGTTACAATTAAATTAGAAACCACAATTCTACATACACTCAAACACCAAACCCTTCTTCTTCAGTATTTTGAAATTTAATTTAAGCTGATATTCATCTTTCTGAGCAAACGATATTATGCCTGCTAGCATTTGCACTTCGTCATAGCACCAATGGAAAATTGAATGGCAAAGATAAAAAGGCAATTATTACTAAAGCGAATCACCTCTTCATTCACCTGTTTCTGCCTCCATGAAAGACGACTGCATATTGAACTGCAATATATCTGCCGAAAATACTCTCTTAAGATAAAGCATAAATATACGTATCCTTATGATAAATTGTCAAAGAAACAGAATGTTATATCACATAATTTGAATCAAATTATCATAAATGTTAATCAAGTTAAATAGCCTAACTATCTAACAAATCATTCCACACTTTATATTTGATTAAACAGTTCAAATGAAAAACAAAAGTACTTTTGAAGCATTCCCTTCTGTTAACAATAATACTGCTTTAGTAGGTTGCACAAAACAATTTTCCTTAAAAAATATTCATTCATTCGTACAAAAAGGCAACTGAAGGCTGATAGATGAAATTACAGTTTTTGGTGAACAAAAACGACATTGGTAACAACATCTATTGGGTTTCACTTTCAATTCGTCACGATTTGTTTAGACAGGAAATTAGGTATCGATAAATTTTCTAGTCTGATGTCTGTTTAGTTTCACACTATTATATAATGAAAATAGGGTAGCGGCCAATAAATAAGAAAATGAAGTTAATTCCTTATAAAACACCAAGGTTAATACATTTTCAGCTAAAAGGATTTTTCTAGCTTATTTCTCAATGAATGTTTTCCATTTCTGTTTTTCTTTAAACCACCGTGAAACGGACAAAAGGTCATCTGAGTTCTTTCATTCTTGGTTATGTGTTGGTTATGATTGCAATTTAGTGCACGAAAGGCATTCTTTTTCACGTTGAAAAAATACTATATATATTTGATTTTGTTTAGTATGGCTTTGTTTAAAAACGAAACAAATGAAATGCTTGTGGAACAATTCAGACTATTATCATGTTTACATATCATGTTTCGTTATATTTTACTTGATTATGACAAAACTTTGACAAATAATCCCGACGTTCTGCCTCTGTTGCATTCAGTTACAGATAATATATAATCTACATTTCCCGGGTTACCGGTTCCTCTTTTGAAGATTTTGTGACAAGTACCATTTCATTTTTCCCCAGAAATATCATTCTTGATTATAAGTAACTATTTATTTAGATTTATAAGAGATTGCATATTTTCTCACAGTTTACCCAACATCAGATTCCACAATATCGATCTACCTTTGAACATTTTTTAAAGTAAAATTAAATCAAATGAACTAAATAACAGCAAAATAAATAATTCTATAGACAGTAGATTGCTAAAATGGTTGATTAATCCAATCAACCATTTTAGCAATCTACTGGCTATAGATCTAAGATGAGATGGCTTCTAGTTTTAAAATATGTAACACCAATACGTCATTTAAAATGTAAAAAGAAAAATATTCATTTAAGTCGTTTGATGTAATATTCCCTGGCTTTGATGAAGTTTAAGATTTAGGAATTTCTTTAGAAAAAATAAATTCCTTTTCTATTCTTGAATCTAATATTACATTTGCTCGATTTCATGGTTCATAACTTACTAGAAAAGCTATTAGTCTGTTCTCTTATTTTAATATTATATTTTTTTATAGTTTTGTCGGAACTATCATTCTCTGTCGTAAGATGTTTTAAAATCTTAGTCTTATTTGCCTTTTTTTAATGTAATGTTTGGATACCTATTGGTTACATTTCATAAATGACTAATCATATAAACCTGGGATACCTAACGTTTCAAAATATGACCAACTATATATACCTGGGATATATGACGTTTCAAATATGACAAATCATATAAACATGGGATATCTAACGTTTCAAAAATGACTGACTAAACAAACCTGTGATACTAACGTTTCAAATAATGACTAACTATAAAAAATCTGGGATATCTAATGTTTCAAAAAATGACTAACTATATACGCCTGGGACACCTAATTTCTCAAAAATGACTTACTTTTACACACCTGGGACACCAAACGTTTAAAAAACTAGAAATGGGTTTTTTGATTGAACCAAAACATATGGTCTCCCCAGCCAGTTGCTTGCAGGCAGTATTGAGTCAGACGATTGTAAAAATAAGGGATATTTTTGTCAAATGTACATGATGAACAAGAAACTCATACTCTGTCAAGAAAGGATTGAACAGAAACCTTGTTTCATATTGTACAAAATGGTTGTATTCATTCAGTCTAGTACCTGTAGCATGTTGGAATCATGTCGATGGCAGTGCTGTTACATAGATATGGGCATGAGGTGAACATCTGACCCAAGTTTCATAAAAATCCTTCAAGGGCTTTTGAAGATACAGAGCGGACACGATTTTGTGGCATTTGACATTTAACTTCCAAGTGTGACCTTGACCTTGAGACACCACACCCGCAAAGTGGATTCTGCACGTCGCCTTGATGAGATGAACATCTGACCTAAGTTTCATAAAAATCCTTCAAGGGCTTTGGAAGATACAGAGCGGACACGATTTTTTGACGGACAGACGGACGGACAGACAAAGGACGTTTCAAAAATGAGTACCTATATAAACCTGGAATATCTAACGTTTCAAAAATGAGTACCTATATAAACCTGGAATATCTAACGTTTCAAAAATGAGTACCTATATAAACCTGGAATATCTAACATTTCAAAAATGCGTACCTATATAAACCTGGAATATCTAACGTTTCAAAAATGAGTACCTATATAAACCTGGAATATCTTACGTTTCAAAAATGACTAATTATACAAATCTGGAATATCTAACGTTTCAAAAATGACTAACTATATAAACCTTGGACACCAAACGTTTCAAAAATGACAAACTATATTAACCTGAAATACTTATCGTTTTATAAATAACTAACCATATAAACCTGGAATAGCTTAAGTTTCAGAAATGACTATTTGTTTAAGTTATTAACCTTAAGATAACGTGTACCTTTTAATAACGTTACCGATTTCAAGAGCATCAAGAACGCCATAATTCCCTAGATACAAACCATTTCATTTTTCAAATATATAGGAAGAAAATAGACAGTGATTCGGTTTCTGACAAAGCACCTCAAAAAAATCTTATTCGAAAAGAAAATTTCAAAATTTAACGAGAAACTTTGCAGACATTTACACGTTATTCCGAATGTATTGTGTAAAAAGGAACTATTTCTGGCCAAGGCTCAAAATTATTCCATGTATGGCCGAGTTACAAAGTAAATATCCTGGCAGTAGTTTTTTACTTTATGTTTTTTTTCTTTTTTGATAATAACTTCCACCGTGATCTTGCCTTCATAAGCCTGGATCTCGTCGTAATTGTCTAGTTAAATAGTTTTAGCAGAAATCGTCAGAAATTTTCAGTTTTCTTCTTACACGCCTCCCTTGATAGTGTCATCACACAATGTAACAATATACTGACAATTATTTTGCACTTTAATCTAGTCCTTTAGAAAATATTATGCTCGCTCAATAAAATATTATATTTTCAAAGTATTAACAACTCCATTAATAAACTAAAACGAATTTTATTGATTTGGAACAAAACAGACATTTTGAAAGCTAATGGAAGGAATAACATTTCTTGAAAACAAAACTTCACAGTTCGTTACTTCTGTCATTTGACATCCACTGAGCTGCAAATTTACTTCATCAGAATTTGTAGTTGACAGGAAATTGAATATCGATGAATTTTCAACTCTTTTTCTCTTGAGATATATCCTGTGTAAGAATTAGGTAACAGTCAGTGAAAAATGAAACATTATTGTAGATACAGACTAAATGAATAAACATATCTCACCCAGATTTTGACCATCGTCAAATATAAGTCTTTTCCAGTATTAAACTGATTTACTTTCGTCCGTTTTCTAATCTACAATGCAATGCACATGTGCAAACTGTGTATGACAGAAAAGAAGCCATATAGTTCTTTATATTATTTTTTTAATTTTTAATCTAGCTCACCTATAAAGTACAATCAATCTAACTATTTGAGTTTATTTATCGTCGGTACCGGTTTCCCATATGACCGACGCTCCCTGCAGAGATAAGTCATTATATTAAGTGGGAGAAAGTGCAAAGTACAGAAAGAAAGACAATAAGTAATGTTGATGAATGAGCGGAGAATCGATCTCACGACCATAGGTTACCAGTCCAGCACGTTACCACTGGACCACTGATCCGCTCCCTGAGCACAAGTGTTCAAGGTCAGCTTTTGTGATGGATTTTTGTCACGTTGGATTTCGTGTGGCTTACCTCTTCTACATTTAATCTTTAGATACATAGCCTCCTATAAAAGCTGATAAAACTTTGCCTGGATTTTCCTTGAATGAAGCTCTGCCAATGTATCATTCAGTAAAATACTCCAGTTTTTATGACAACTAGAAAGGAATTTGTCAACAACCTGTTTGAACACATAAGAACAAGAACCTTGAAATGTATATGTGTAGCATAATCTAGTGAACCTTTCCAAAGATGGCTTAAATCATGCCCCTAGAATCTTTATCGTTCCCGACCCGTGAAACATTGCCAAACAATAGGGTCTAAAGCCCTGAAATCTGGCATTTAAAATTGTCTACTGGAGTTTTACAAAGAATACACAAACCATGCCTCTTGGATCAGTATTTCCCAAATTCAGAATTGTAGCTTATTTTTTTTAGATATTTAGGAAAATACTTTAAAATGTTCCTTGTACTGCAAAACACAAAGCCTTGTAGCTTCTATTACGGGCATATAGTAATGTCTCATCAATTTGTGTAGGGATATGTAAATATTATTTTAGTATTGTTTGGGAAGCCTTGAAGTAGACGTCAGTTTTGAAGCATGTACTAGCCAATCAAAACAGTTCAAGCTGTTTCAAAGCATGTCAGGACACAGGCACATCTTCTATGGAGTTCTATAGTCAGAAAGTGTAATGCTTTAATTGCCCGAAGAGTTACTTAACATATAATTAAACAACAATTTTCCATTTTTTTTCATTTCTATTTATCATTACCATCTTGTCGTCTTATTGTCTGTTACTTCATTAGTGTGTAGCCTCCCTTGGCTTGTATTTTGTTTATTGGACCTTCCTCATACAAACGACACTACTAAGATATTGCAATCTTTAAGCATATCCTTTTCTAAAACTATGTCTTGATATTTTTACCTTTGATTTTACCTTATAACTTTGATACGTTGTATCCTGCATTCACTCATTAACCTGGTGTTTTACAAAACTTGTATAATCTTATAATTATATATTATTCATATTATATCATTAACCTGGTGTTTTACAAAATTTGTATAATCATATATTATATATTATTCTTATAATTTCATTAACCTGGTGTTTTACAAAATTTGTATAATCATATAATTATATATTATTCTTAATATATCATTAACCTGGTGTTTTACAAAACTTGAATAATCTTATAATTATATACTATTTTTATTATAATCATTAACCTGGTGTTTAACAAAATTTGTATAATTATATACAATGAATATTATTGTATAATTTAATACTGTATATCATTTTAAATCAACACTCGAGATAAAGGTTTATATTTTGTCCAATGTAAGCCCGTAGCTTCATAAGAAGTGATAATTTTCAACTTTTCTTCATTCAAAATCTTGACTTAAATCTTTCATTCTCGAAAATGCATTTTTAAATAAGACAAATTTTCGTCAGTGCATGTCGTAAAAAGTTTCTCGGGAAAAGAAGCTGGAATACCATGATGCCACGTTAAGTCTTTGCTACAGATGAAAGGCTAAACATTGATGTGAAGGACACCTCTATCAGTATTCAGTAAATGTTACATAAGGGCCGATATCTGGTCGGAGCTAATTAATATGAACAAGAAATACAAAGTAGTTTGATCACATACAAAGGAGTAAATCTGAAGCAGCCAATCTTGAAGATACTGATAAAGCAGTCTTTGAAACAAGATGATACGACGAGAAAAAATGAAAAAAAATGCATTAATTAAACAGAAAAACAATTTGCCTCACAAACTGACAAGAAACTTGAAAGTATATTCAGCATAAACGAGAAGTGGTTAAGCTTACATATATGATATTTCAGGTTTCCTTATAATTTACAAATACTTTCAAAACTGTCAAAAATATCTTAAAATATTTTTTACTTTTTCCACTCTACCGATGTAATATTGATACACTCCAACAAAACACTTCGAGCAATATATGTCATTTACATTCAAAAAGTACCTATGTATTTGCTGTTTACTGTTGAATTTCTACAGCTCTCATAACGAGAAAGGTTCAGTTTATTACGAAAACTACATCAATTACCATTTACAAGGAATGCTAAAACCTTCGGCCTTATCAAATGGGCTTGATAATTAAATTACGAAGAAGATAATAACGTTACTAAAGATTAAAAAATGTACTTATTTCTTGCATAAACCTTATATTCATTTATTTCTGGAACAAGAAAATGAAACTGCTTCTTTATAAAGAAAAGATTTGTATAAATTTTTGATATGATTTACTAAGTTAGCAAATTGTTTCGCAGAGAACTGTTATAAAGCAGAAATTTTTCAACTGGGCTGAAGACAAAACTAATTTATTCGATATTTTACTCATAGTGTTTAGCATAGCATCTGCTGAAGATTTTGTGTTCTTTGGACTTTGAATGTTAAACTTGTCACAGACATCTTTAAACATGTTCATTGCGATGACGTGATGTTTATAAATTATGTCTAGGTTGAGTGTGTGCCATACCTTAATTATAAAGTTTTACTCAATTATAATGAATATTAATTGAATGTGTAAAACGAACTAATCATAATTTCAATAAGTATTGCTACTAATACATAACAATGAAAATATGCTATTTTTATTTATAAAGTTAAAACAGACAATATTATATAGCTCAAGCGTCAGTGTACATGTCAAAATCAATTTTTTATGAATTTAGAAAGCAGACGTTAAGAAAAACGTTCGATTACATAGAAAATAAAGTCTTGGTCCTAACACTGTTACTAGAAATTTTAAAGTTTTCAGAAAGATATTTTCACCAAAAAAAAAACAACAGCAAAAATCTTAACAAGGATGTTTGTATAATTTCAAATGTTTTACAATATCTATAAAACCGTCATGACAGGTTGACCATAAAATCTACTTAAAATGCACGTCTATAAAAACAATGACTGTTACAGGATTATATCACATGCGTTATTTTTCAAAGTATTGCTTGACACAATGCAGAAATTCAAGCCGCATATATCAAGCAAAGAAAAGTAAAATAATACACTTACTTTTGACCTACTTTGAACTCTACTGTGTGCTGTAATATAATTCTTCATTGCTATTTCACGGTATATCAGTAAAGTACTTTTATTACTCCTTGGATATCCAACACCTCCTCCAACATTCTTTTAATCCATCCGCACAATTCTTTTGATATATGTTTTATTACATTAACCCTTTTACTGAAATTATCCCTTCTTTCACTCCTACATTCTCAATTATTAGACATCGCTAACTTTCTCACTGACTTATCAATATGATAATCTATTAGGAACCACTTTCTCTGTAGACTTACAACTTCTCAAGTTGGCAACTGCAATTCTTACGTTATAAGTTGTTTTCCAGAAATGTTCTTTCCTGTTGCAAAGTATTTTAACACTAGTTGCTTCTATAATAATTATCTACATAATCTTCCCTTTTTTTCTTAGTTTATAATTTCATGCTTCCGTTCCCAATGTAATTATAGGTAATAGTTCAGCAATCTAAACCTTTATGGTATTATTTTTGTAATAAAAAAATAACTGTCAAAACAGAGAAAATGTTTATTCCGTCATTCTTCAAAGTTAACGAAAATTGCATTTCTTTCCTCCTGAAAAAAACAGTCATGTACTCGCTTCATGTTTTTGATATTTATATAATTTTCGTGCGACTTTTGATTGGCATGTTAATACCATTGAAAAAATGGCACAGTAACACTGGAGAGCTGCCCTTACAAACTTATTAACTTAATTAAAGCGCATATCGGATTCAATCGGCCATTATGCTAAATCATATACAAGCACATCACTCAAAAGAGTTTCAATACTTCAATAATGTACCTCTTGCGGAGTGATTCGCCATTGGAGGCCTTTGTGCAAAGCCACCGGATATCTTTATAGTCCCATAATAAGCCTTGATTAACGCTCGTAAGAAACAGCTGATATTTTAATAGTCGCAGAAATATATTTATATCAAATCTCAATTGATGAAATATCACTTAGAACAAGCCCGCAAATATAACACTATAAAAAACTTATATTTTAGGTAAAAATCAACTTCAAAGTCGAACTGTTTGTAAAAGATATCATGATTAACTCTATAAATCTCTTTCGACCAAAAATAAATTTGAAATTTGAACATGAACATTATGAGTTATTTATCAAACATCACCAGAGTAATAAAATATTTTATTTTCTAACATAGTTTCAGAATCTGCGTAAAGTATGAGAGTTTCACAAGGATACATATCGTTCATCAAAGGCAGATGTAGTAAAATGAAAATCCTTTATCAAAAGCACTTCGCCATGTTTTAGAAGAACAGAACCCTAAGGACATAACAAGTAACAGATGAAATGAATGACCGAATTATAATCATAAATATTGACGTCAGCATTTGTTTGATTAATAAAGGAGACGTCTGTGAAGGTATGTAAACATCCATGAAAACAAAAAAAGTATTCACGTGTGTTAACAACATTATTCTTTCATTACACCACTTTGGGTAAATATGAAAACTGGTAGTTATTTTTGTTTGAACGACAGAAGTAATTTTTCTGTTAATACCTCACAAGAATTACAGTGAGAAGCTTTAGAGCGTTCCCAGACCAGGAAAAAACGGCAGCGTTGATCGAACTTGCAGATTGCTTAATTGAAAAACAATTTTCATTTAGCGATGAACCTGTCTTGAAAGCGGAATATGAATATTTTGATGATTTGCTTCTGTTAAGAATTTTAACATGCGTCAAAACACAACTAATTGTTTTAAAAGCGGTTCTTTCGCTTAAAATCATCAAGCCAAAAGTACTGTTTTGTCATGCACGATTGAATTACGCTGCATCTCTTGAAACTTTCCTAAGCTATTCTTATCCTATCGCAGAATACTGTAATGCTTTTGTAAAAATAACTTAAGTAAAACTGTGCTTTTGTTAAACTGCTTTTAATAAAAACTTCTGTAACAAACAATTACTGATATGATGTCCTGGTTTTAAAGTACATAAGTTTAGGAACATTATCGTATTAAATGTTAAAACTCGACTATGCAACTGAACGCTGAAAATATATATGTAAATAGACCGATATGAATCTGGGGAGCAGAAATAGGAACAAAAAGTTTTTTTCCTAAATACTATTATGCTGTTAATCAGAAATAATATGTTTTTGTAAACATTCAATATACAAAAAAATGCCGATGATTTCAACAATAAATACATAAAGTGTGTAGATGGTTTCAACAAAAAAATACATAAATTGTGTAGATGGTTTCAATAGAACATAAACAAAGCGTGCAGATGGTTTCAACAAAAGATACATAAACAAAGCGTGCCGATGGTTTCAACAAAAGATTCATTCTTTTTATTAACAAAGCGTGCAGATGGTTTCAACAAAAGATACGTAAAGTGCTGCAGATGGTTTCAATACAAGATAAACAAAGCGTGAAGATGGTTTTAATAAAAGATATTAAACAAAGCTCTAAGATCGTTTCAACAAAAGATACATAAACAAAGCGTGTAGATGGTTTCAATAAAAGATACATAAACAAAGTGTGTAGATGGTTTCAATAAAAGATACACAAACAAAGCGTGAAGATGGTTTCAATAAAAGATACATAAACAAAGCGTGCAGATGGTTTCAATAAAAGATACATAAACAAAGTGTGCAGATGGTTTCAACAAAAGATACATAAAGTGTGTAGATAGTTTCAATAAAACATAAACAAAGCGTGCAGATGGTTTCAACAAAATATACATAAACAAAGTGTGCAGATGGTTTCAACAAAAGATACATAAAGTGTGTAGATGGTTTCAATAAAACATAAACAAAGCGTGCAGATGGTTTCAACAAAAGATACATAAAAAAAGTGTGCAGATGGTTTCAATAAAAGATACATAAACAAAGCGTGCAGACGGTTTCAATAAAAGATACATAAACAAAGTGTGTAGATGGTTTCAACAAAAGATACATAAACAAACGTGCAGATGGTTTCAACAAAAGATACATAAAGTGTGTATATGGTTTCAATAAAAGATAAACAAAGCGTGCAGATGGTTTCAATAAAAGATATATAGACAAAGCGTGCAGATGGTTTCAACAAAAGTTACATAAACAAAGTGTGTAGATGGTTTCAATAAAAAAATATATAAACAAAGTGTGTAGATGGTTTCAACAAAAGATACATAAACAAATTGTGTAGAAGGTTTCAACAAAAGATACATAAACAAAGCGTGAAAATGGTTTCATCAAAAGATACATTCTGAACAGAAATTTAGATATTTAATTCGTTGATATAGTTTGTTTGTAAATTATATGATGTTTGAAAATGTTTTCATTAAATCTCAAAACACTGCAAAGAAAGACACTACCAATGACTATTTTCTTGGCCAATTTAAAATATTTGCATGTAGTTACACTTGACTAGATATTTTATAGTAAAAAAGTACAAGGGCACATTTTATTTCTTTATTTCATATAAATCTTTCTGAAAACTACTCAGTTTTCTGAGAGAATCTTGATAGTTTCACATCGTTTTTGACAGCGTGGTTCCAATTTACATTTAATTTGTCCAGCAAGCCAGTCAGCCAGTCAGTCTGTGGGTTTTTTTCAATGATTGTTACCGTTGAACTAATGATAATTGTCTGTAGAATATGTCGGTTAATCTTTTCATGATTTACTTGTAAGTTTAGGTTAATTATCTCATTTAATGACTTGGTAATGATTTGAAACAATAATTTGAACTTTTCTAAGACATAAACATCACATTACATTAGTTGGTTTATTGCCATGCACTTTCAGGTTATTAACCTCTCTAGGCAAAATATAGAGCTTAGGTACAAAATATGGCTTTTTTTAAACGAAATAAAATTGCTTGAAACCTTTTTTTTATAAATCTGATTATTGGGATTGACATTTTACATATCTTTTGTTAATTTATTTCCAGTGAATAGAACTAAATTAAAATATGCTATTAAATCTGGTTTCAGATGACGACATAGGAGATAAATATCAAACAAGCACTGGTTTACACATGACAGAGATGTTTTTTAACAAAGGCATTTTACTTATGCGATGCTGACCTGAAAAAAAGCATATCCTGAATTTATCATTAGATCACGAGTGTCTTTTCTAAGTTTCTGTTTATAAAGAAATTATAAGACAGTATTCATATAACGTGAAAGAATGTAATGTAATTGCATAAAATAGAATTTGGGCATCTCATAGGTCCATTCAGAAAATGTTTTCTGTGTCCTTTTGTAAGAAAGGTGCCCTTTAAAAAATACTGGGAGTCTCATTTGGTAAAATTTCTGTCTGTGATGTCTGTGATTTCTGTCAAACTTTATTGTTTTATTGTAAGTTTAAACAATAAAAGAAGAAAACAATAGCCAAAAATAGTTTGCCTGGTATAAATAGCCTACGAAATTTTTTTCATGTAATATCATACAGAATTTATATTCTTTTTTACAAAACAAAAAGAAAGTAAAAGTTTAAGCCAAACGCCCAGAGCAATAAGCCTGTGAGAATCATTATTTTATCTTCCAACCGATTAAAAGCAAACTCTTCCACTTTGGCACATATGATGAAAAAATGTCAAAACATAAAAACACCTGTGAAACTTTCCATGCACAATTTGTACACACAATGAGTGGTATTGTAAAACAGTTGATGTGAAAACAAAACAATGGCAGCATTAATCGGGCTAAAAATAATAACCGAATACAACTGGACAAAAAATGTTGAAATCAACACAAAATCAATTAACCTATCAATGCTTAGCATCCACAAAATAAGACACAGACAAACAGTGCAGATCCAGATCAGACGCCGGTGTGAAACCAGGGTCTACACTGTTTGCATAAAAAACTTTCTCCCTTAAATAAAATGGAATTGAAAATTTATACCAGAAACCCTTTTTAATTGAAAATGAACTCGACAAACTTAAAAGGATAGTATAATCCATTGGACATAAAAGATATATAGAAAAATGTATTGCGTTTTTCTTGTGGGTTTTGAAAACCTTTTTACCTAAGAATATCAGTTTTTGTCAGCAATAAATTTGAATAAAATAAGATAACCAAATAGTTGTTTACGTTAAAAAATGTCCCAAGGACTATTTTAAGAAGACGCTACTCTAGAAGATACTTAAACATAGTTCTTGCAAGACAACTTGGTTTGCGCTATCAGACTGAAGCTTATGAATTCAGATGTTAGTTGTATTAACAATATGACTTTGGTTTAGTTAAATTTCAAATTCCACGCATGAATAAAACTTGGAAAAGCTTTAACGCTTCAAGAATAAAATGATGGTGAGAAAAAAAAACAGCCATGTGCATCACTAAAGCGCATCTTTCTTTTCACATTAAAGGTACAGAAACATGTTTCGATTCCAAAAGACAATTACTCGATTCTAATACAAAATGAAAATGCATTGAAATCAATTACATTCAAACTTTGCGAGTATCTGAGTAAGGCCTCCATGGTGTTTATTGAAAATATGGATGAGCTAGACTTTTTAAAGATTGTATCTTAGTATCATTTTGTTACTTCATATTAGCAATACATTCGAAACGTGACTGACGTCAGAGGTGGACAATGACACATGCAAGAGTATTTTGTGGCGTGGTAAAAGTGTAGCATGATTATTATTAATTCCACTGATTCATTTATCAAAATACATTCTTTCGTGTTGATTCAGACCCTTGAAAACGTATCTGATATTAAACTGCAACGACTGTTTTATATTTTAAGATTGTAACGAAAATTACTGTTCGTTTGTTGTTTCATTCTGTCTAGTAGGACTTTAGATATAAAGCACAAACACAAAAAATACTCATTGTTCACGACTCCTGCCAATTCCTAGCGCCTAAAATACACTGTACTTCACGTCAGCTGCAAAAAATCAGAAGGCATGAACGTACAATGTTAGTTATCTGTTGTTGTTATTTTAAAGTTCAGCTTTCTATTCTATCTGAATTGTTTTGCTTGAAAGCTTGTTCAAAGTTTCCAAGTCATTGCGTGCACTCTCTCTCTCTCTCTCTCTCTCTCTCTCTCTCTCTTTCTTTCCAAACAGACGTATTATAATTTGATGCCTCTTGGTACCTAATAAGGTGTACTTGTGTCGTTTTTTTTTTTTTTCATTTGCTGTTTTTCTGTTATCTTCATTATATTCTACAATTCTTGCTTGTGAAAGGCAATGTGTATAAAGTTTATTCTTTGTTTTAATATGCAAATAATTACGTCTTACTACACGGTCGATGTTTTATTTGTTAAGTACGAGAGTAAGCACAGGCTATTAAAACCAGTATTTTGATTTTCAGTAATAAATCAAGCTACTTGCCAACATTGCCGTTTGGTGCCTAGAGTAGGTTTCTTTGGCAAGTTGTACATGTATTTCGTAAGAAACATTTTTTCTTGTATAGTTTATTTACTTACTCTATTTTATACATGAATCATACAACTCAACAAAGAAGTCATTATGTTTCTCTTATTTAATCCTCATTTTAAGAATTTCATATACAATTTGCATTCCAACAATGTATTATGTATTATTATGGAAAAAAAAGGTAATTCAAATATCGGCATTGAGTACTGACGTTTTTGTTGTGCATACACGCGTATTTTCTATAAATCTTACAAAGAGTTTAATAAGTAAAACTAGATGTCACTTTTTATATAATTATACCCTTCAGATTCTCTGTAATTGCGTCAAATAAACACTGAGACGTCCTTATGTGCTGTGTTAAGACCCAAATATTTTCAGTTGTAAATCCATGTCCTTAAATGATATTGCAAAATACTCATAATCACTTTTAAGAGCCTCAATATATTTGTAAGGTGTTAATTGTTAAAATTCACCAAACGATGTATTTAGACAGATACATTCAGAAGAAATGTCACTGTATATAAACAGGTTACTTTAAATGTATTCTGTAGTTCTGTAAGGAATATTACAGATAAAAATGCCTTGCTAATAAGAACATCTTAAAAGCTTTTGTTAACAAGGTAAAATTTGAAATGAATTAATAAATTATAATTAGTAGCATTTAAAAGATATCTACAGAAGGAATCTGTGATAAATTATTGATTCGAAACAGGGTTTACCACTAAGAAATAGCTGATTAAAAATGTCAAAAGAAAAATAACTGTGAAATGTTACATGCAATATTTGTAAATAAAGCAATGTGTATGGTACAAATACATTTTTTCTGTAGGAAAAATATCATGACATCATTTGATATCTTACTTTAGATTACCTTTGTAAGTTTTTTTATACATGTATTTTCTAGCTTCTTACACACAGTCGATAATCACAGGACATTTCGACCAAATCCTCTGCATTCATCATCCATTTTCACCAGTTTGGAAACAAAAACATGTTTCAGTACTGAAAATTCTTTTTTACTCCGAAATAGAAGGTAAACAAATAATTTGAACTATGCATTCACTAGATAGTTGATTCTCCTGCAAATAAAACAGTTTTCTGTATTTCTACAAAGTAAGTCTGTAATTCCTTCAACAACCTTAAATCTCACGACATGCTTAGCAGCGTTAAGAATAGACACTTTTAAAGCAGTGCTAAAGATGAAAGCGCCAGGGAGAATTGATCTTATAAAATGATATTCAAGATCATAGTTTCAAGGTCATAGTTTAATGCTACATTTTTCCTAAAGCTTTTTCATGAAGACGATACAGCTCCAGTTCTCTGGTAAAATATCATAACGTGAACCTTAAAGAGACTTACAGCACAGGATATCAAATTTATATGTAATTCTATATCTGTTTATAAGAAAGGTATTACCAATAAAAAAAGTTGCAAGGACATTTTTTCAATTTGAAAGCTTATAATATTACATTAGAGATTCCATAATAATTTTAGTGAAATTATTCTAAAAGAACAAAATGTATTTTGCAGAAAGGCTTTACGTAAAATATCAGAATGAATATTTCAGTAAATATTGTGAAAAAGACTCTAAATGAATCTGAAAAATTCAATTCACAGATGGGGTTTTCTAAAAGCAAACATAACATAACCCAATACAGAAACAACTTGGACTCTTTTGTAAACGAAAGCTGCAACAATGGTCAATGTAAAAAAAATCAGACATGAAGACTGTCGAGAGAAAATAACCAGCACGATTTTAAAAAAATGTCTTTAAAAAAGGTACACTAGGATTGTAATGTTGCTGGTTTTGTTGTTGGTTTAGTTGTTTGTTGTTGTTTTTATGAAAATGTTTGATGTGCTATGCGGTTAGTTTGATAAAATCAGATTAAGCGTGGCCATTCATTCACAATTTTACCACTAAAACTTTGAAATCATGGATGACTTACTTTTAAAGCAGTATCAAAACTCGTTAAAAAATGAGGCATCATTTTCTGACTTTTATATTATCAGAAAAGAGATCGCCAGTAGATATTTTTAAAATTAACATTGTAATTATGTGGTCTATCCGAAGTCTTCGATTTAAAAGGTTTCAGAAGACTACTAATCAAATATCATGATAGGGGGTATTTTATATAAAAGCGAATGATGTTAAGCATTTTTTTAACATGCAGGGGCACTGTTATTTAGACAAACAAGCTTTGTACAAAACACTAACAAATGACATGAACTTTAGTCACTGCAGTAATCTTATACCTTTCTTAGCTTAAATCATCTATTTACATACAGATTATATTCTCAGTAGTTTCTGAACAAAAAAATCGACTATTCATTTTCTCTGTCTTGTAACAGATTGCCACATACAAGACAAAAACAGTCTACAAAAGCTACAGTCAGTGTGCACTTACTCCAACAATGTTAATTTACATATCTGCTTTTGTAAACAATATGAAACAATCACAGTAGCTCTATAAGTTACAGCTGCATCATTAAGCAATGCATCTTTGATGTTAAGTTGTGTTCAATTTGACTTAAGAAACACATTAAACTAAATAACTTCTCACCTCTTCAAAGGCATGGCTTTACAATTACGAAGGAAAATACTGCTAAAAAGTGCAGGAAAATACAGTGAGTTCGTTCTTATAAAAAGTGAACATGCATAGCAATAAAACGATTTTTTATTTATTATAGTACCATTTTCTTTTCTTTCTTTAATTCTTCAAATTATTGTTATTATTATCAGATTTTTTATATTCTAAAAACATACAGGAAGTAAATATCTATATGCATTTGCTATTTTATTTGTCCCTTAAACACTCACAACTTCACATATTCTACATTTGGTAACTGTCAGCACTAATATACTATAACCAACAAATCAGGAACTAAACTTACTAATAAGAGACAGTTTATTATACTTTTATTATTATTATAATTACTTTTATTAATATTCCAGATTTATAGAGCACCCTTTTCATATTCAGATATGTTCAAAAATGCTTCACAATAAGAACATAGAACACAGTTAACACAGACTGAAATATTCTGAAACCAAAACTAATTTTTAAGATGACTAACTTAAAAGTAAATTCAGTAGTAAAACAGTGCATCAGAAATTAAAGAAAAAGAAGTGTAAAATGCTGTTCTTTTAAGAAAGATAAAAAACTGATTTCAACAGTAAGTGTAATTCATTAAAAAGTAAAACAGTCATGTACTTGTTAAAGAAAACCAAAGGTTCAATTTCCATAGCAGTTTAGTAATAGATGAGTTTTAGGATGTTTTTTAGGAAGAGCATTCAATAAGCTTGGAGCAGCATGGCTAAAGCTTCGGTTACCAAATGTAATAGTTCTGGAGCGTGGCACCACTGATGTTAATGTACTACTGGAGCGAAGGTCTCTAGTTGGTTGGTATACATTCAACAATTCTTTAATGTACTTAGGACAGTGACCATGAATTCCCTTGTATGTATAGATTAGAACTTTGTAATTAATTCGTTGACACTTAGGTAGCTAATGGCGTTCCTTGAGCTGTTGTGTTATATCTTCTTGTGATTGTTCATGCAGCAGTATTTTGTACACTTTGAAGCTTTTTCAGAGTTGAATTTGAAATACCCACAAGGAGATAGTTGCAATAGTCAAGTTTTGAGGTTACTAAAGAATTAACGAAAGTTTTTATAGCATCGGTCGAGAGAAATTTACGTATCCGACCAATATTTCGCAATTGAAAGTAGGCAGATCTGCATACAGAATGAAAGAATAAAATATTTACGCGATGCTGAGCATACTTGGATGGGCAGAAGTTTTGTTTTTGTGAGTGAAAAGCTCTGGTTGTATTTTCAACCAGTAAAATCTTTAGATACCTTTTTTAGAGTGAGTAAAATGCAGACGTTGAGAATACACTAGCCTAACCCAGGTCAGCTTTAAACGTGACCCGATATACTTTTAATTAAACAGTAGTCAGTAAGATATAGGTTTACTTTTTTTTTAAATACTCAATATTTTGTTTGATATTTTTGCCTATCAAAGTGAACTTTTCCATGCTCACTCCACTTGTCTTATATATCATGTTTCCGATATCACATATAACCTCGGGCCTATCTTCAAACTTTAAATTAACGCATCACTAAAGTTTGATATTTCATTTGATTATTGTAAGGAGAATGTTCCATACTTGTCTTGTTGTAGTTAATATTCCACGTTTTCGCTCTTTGTTTACGATTGTTTGATAGATGTCTAAGGTTTTACATACAATTCCATGCTTTTATTTACGTATTCTTACATAGCGAGTTTGGAAAAGCCAGTGGTAAAGAAACCCTCTCGAACACTATAACAAGACCTGTCCGCGGACAGCACGCTAACACTTTTCTCAGTGCTGGATAATAAATTTAAGCTTAGTCAAACAAGAGGCTCAAGCGAAAAACAAATAAATAAGGGAGGGCAATTACCTACTCATGTAAGAAGAAATTCTCTTTTTAGTGGAGGAAGGTAAGGGGGTTGGGTGGGGTTACTCATGCAATGATTTTTCCGGGGGGGGGGGTGAGGTTGACGGGGAGAGGCTGCAAGGTGGGGGCGGGATTGAAGGAGTACCTAAGTTGATACTTAAGTTCTAGGATAGAGCGGATGAAGGTTACTCTTGCATCTTGCATTTATATATTATTTTTTTTATTTTTTTGTGTGTGTGTGGGGGGGGGTCTAATGGAGGAGGGGCTGGCAAGTACTTGCGTTTTGAAAAAATAATGAAAAAAAAAATCGGTAAGGAGTAACTGGGAGGGGGTCCCATGCAGGTAGGGGGAAGTACCTGCCCATTCCATGTAAGTTAATAGTTTAGTTCTAAACAAGGGGGTAAGTGTTGTTTTTTTTTCTTTCGTCTTTTTAAGGGTGGTGGGTTTTAGTTCTAGGCTAAGAATTCTTTTCTTATATAAGTCTTAGCAAAATCAAATTACCCCTTGGGTGGGGCTAATTTTGACCCCAGGGACATGGGTACCAACAATCTTTGTATGGGTATTGCTGGTGATCAAGTATTTCAAGTTTGAAGGGAACATCTGACACTTTTTGAGAAACGGACCTTCACAAAAAGGTTAACCAAGAAATTCTAAGTGAAAAGGGGGCAAAACTTTGCAAAACTAAATTTGAGGGATGTCTGCCCTTTAGAAATGATGTCACATTTTTAATAATGAACATTTTTCTAAATTTTAAGTAAATTTTTATAGTTTCTGAAAAATGAACCTTAACAAAAAGGTTATCCGACACCGACGCCGACGAGAGGGTGATAAAAATAGCTCCACTTTTTTTTCTTCGTAAAGTGGAGCTAAAAACTGCTTTTACCATATATACCTGCCTCCTTATACTTTGTCCTAATCACAGTTTTCGGAAGAGTTATAAGGTACAGTTGAAACAAAAACAAATAACAATTAAAATAATAAACAATTTTTCATAATAACCATTACCATTCCGCATAAAATGCTTGTATCAGGTAAAAAACGAAAAAGTGTTAAGTTCCGTGCTGCAGAAATATCTGTGTGAAGATTCGTTAATCATTGTGCCTTTATTCCAGCTATGCTAATTCACAATTTCGTCCATGTAAATAATACGAAAGTAACAACTGTCTTATATTTTACAACTGCAAAAACAATCAATGCTGGTGAATTGTTGTGTCTAGCTGAAATTAATAACTGATGATATATAAGGCTCTAAAGACAGTTTTCCTCTGCGAAAAAACACGCTACAAGCTACCTGCATAGTTATGCTGTTTTGCTTTTTATAAATCTTATATTTAGTATACGCACAGACAGTTCAGACATGAAGAAATCCAGCGTTTTCTGTACGCAATCTTTCTTTTAATTTTTTTATCTTTGCAACAAAATATCCCAAAGCTCTTGTATCATTTCCAAAACAACAAAAAACATAAGGGGGTCATAAGCTCACCTGAGGACAGAATGGTATGTATCACAAATGAAACAGCTAAGAATAGCTAGATTTTTTTAAGGTTTTCCCTATATATGTCTATGTTACATTGAAGATCCCCAGGGCAGGGTCAGTTTTGATTCCAAGAGCAAAATTTGAACAACGTATGTAAAGGACCTTTAGATGATGCTACATACTAAATATGAAAGCTCAAGGCCTTGCGGTTTCAGCTTTCTGACAAGAAATGTTTTTTAAGCTTCCCCTATATAAATCTAGGTAAAAATAATGAACCCAATAGCGGGGACAATTTTTGAGCTTGGGCTATAATTTGAACAACCTGGGTAGGAGTTCACTAGACAATGTTTCATGCCAAATATCTAAGCTCTAGCCCTTTGGATTTCAGTAAAGAAGATTGTTTTATTTTTTTACAATAGACATATAAGAAAAACCAATGACCCCTCGGGCGGGACCAATTTTGACCAAAGAGCAATAATTTGAACAACCTTGGTAAAAGTCAACTAGACAATACTTCATGCCAAATATCTAAGCTCTAGCACTTTGGAGTTTAGATGAGTAGATTTTTGAAGGTTTTAATATATACAAATAATGAAAACCCATGACCCCGCGGGGCTGGGCCAATTTTGACCCCAGGGCCATTATTTCAACAATCTTGGTAGAGGTTTACTAGACAACGTTTCATGCAAAATATCTAAGTTCTAACACTTGGGGTTTCAAAGAAAAAGACTGTGAAGTTTTTATTACATACATATAAGAAAAATCGATGACCCCCGGTGCAGGAGCAATGTTGACCCCAAAGGCCATAATTTGAATAATCTTGGTAGAGGTCTATTAGATGATTTTTCATGCAAAATATCTAAGCTCTAGCCATTTGAACAATCTTGGTAAAGGTCTACTAGACGAGGTTCCATGCCAAATATCTAAGCTCTAGACTTTAGGGATTCAGATAAAAGGATTTCTTAAAGTTCTACTATATACATATATGGAAAACCGATGGCCCTCGGTGCAGGACCAGTTTTGACCTCAGAGCAATAATCTGAACAACATTGACAATGTTTCATGCCAGTTATCTAAGCTCTAGCACTTGGGGTTTCAGAAAAGAAGATATTCGAAGGTTTTAATGTACACATAAACGAAAAACACATGACCTCCGGAAAAAGGGCCAATTTTGACCCTAAGGCAATAATTTGATAAATCTTGGTAGAGGTCTACTAGACATTGTGTCATGCCAAATATCTAAGCTCCTGAATTTGGGGTTTCGGAGAAGGTTTTACTATATACCATTAGGAAAACACATGAACCCCCGGGGCTGGACCAATTTTGAACCAAGGACTATTGTTTCAACAATCTTGGTAGAGGTCCACTGGATAACTTTTCATGCCAAATATCTAAACTCTAGCTCTTGGGGTTTCAGAGAAGATTTTTGAAGGTTTTACTATATACATATGACCGCCCGGCGCAGTGCCATAATTTGAATAATCTTATAAGAGGCTTACTGGACAATCTATCATGTCAAATATCTAAGCACTAACCATAGGGGTTTCAGAGAAGAAGATTTTTTTAAAGTTTTTATTATAAACATATTAGCAAAATCTATGACCGCCAGGGTGGGGCCAATTTTCACCCCAAAGGCATATTTTGAATAATTGTGATAGAGGACCTCTAGATGATGTTACATACCACATAACAAAGCTCTGTGCCCTGTAGTTTCAGGCAAGATGATTTTTGAAATTTGCATTTTTGAAAATTCTTTTTTGGCGTTTAACCTATTTATGCAACTGACCGGAACCATTTGAACAACTTAGATAGGGGACCACCCAAGAAACATTCCTGTGAAGTTTGGTCAAAATCCAGTTATCGGCTTCAGAGGAGATGTTGTTGAAAGGAATCGTTGACGACGCATGACGAGGGACAGAGGGCGGTCACAAAATCTCACCAGGAGCACAATGAGCTCATTTGAGCTAATAAATGTTAATCTTGTTATTTTTGTTATCCCTTTAACAAGAACAACTACACTTAGTTCAATCAATTTGGTATGTTTTAACTATCAGCAATTAATACCTTATACCATGGAATCTGGATAATTTAATTATTTTCACATTATTATTTATACTACTGATAGAGTAGAAACAATAGCTCAAACTAAATTCAAAATGTAATAATAATTATCTATTCGTAATTATAATGAGCATTTATAATATATTAAATTTACGTTTTAACAATATTAACTGCATCTTAATGAAGATAAAATGTATTGGCTGAAACAAAAGTTGTGTAATTGCATATCTGCTTATTTCATTTTACGACCCAACCTATGCAATGAAATACTATTTGCCTTAGACTAGAGGACGTCGAATGCAGTCTGTGTTTCAATTCGTATTATTAAAAGTGTTATGAGTCAAAATGATTCTACAAACCTGTTTGTCTCGGTCGTACAATGATGGAATGGATTTCTGTTTCATCTTGGACCTGTCTTTTGCTAGGGCTTCTCTTTTTCTCTGGTTGACTTCTACAATAGAAAATAAAATAATAACATTTGACTGTAGGTTCATTAGTTTGTTTTAATCAATTTTTCTTCACTATATCCCGTTGAAATTTTACAGAGATTTTATATTGCGTTTTTGTTTTCCCAGATTATTAGGAAAAACGTTAATGAACAATCCTTCATTGATTTTTTTCGACGTCAGTTATTCAAAATGGCTTTCATACATTTAATTTTCACGATTTTTATTCGAAAAAAACAGATGTCAGTACGAGACTCAATGAAAATATACGTAAGTTAGCTTTCAATTTAACCCTACAAATTAGTAAATAGATGTAGTTTTTCTCAAATGTTTGAATCATGTTGCCATTAGCAGAGATCGTTTTGGTTGCCTTGTAGGCAAGTAACACAAGGGCGATAAACAATTTTGCAATTTTTTTTACAGTTCTATCGGAATGCTCTTTCTTAGTAACAACGAATTTCTCTATACGTCTTACTCCAGTCTAAACAATATACACTACGGCAATCATCATGGATCATTTTAAGGTCAATATACTATGTTATTTATTCATTTATTTACTTCTTTTCTTTTTTTTCTTTCTCTCTTTTTTGAAAAAGAAAGTTGGAAAAGAAGGTACACGCATAACAGATAAGTTTCATTTGGAAAGTGCAAAATAGCCTTTGATGCATCAAAATATCATCCAATACATTAAATGTATTACATTAAACTAACTTTATTTCTTTAAACAGTTTAACATTGGAAAAATTTAGGTTATACGAAAGAACAATATACGAAGTATGTATGTTACAGAAATATTTCACGGTGATAAAATGACAGCTGTCAATAGTAAAAGATACAAGGTTTCATACATTATAAAGGTTTCATGTTTCATACATTATAAAGGTTTCGTGTTTCATACATTATAAAGGTTTCGTGTTTCATACATTATAAAGATTCGTGTTTCATACATTATAAAGGTTTCGTGTTTCATACATTGTAAAGGTTTAGTGTTTCATACATAATAAAGATTCGTGTTTCATACATTATAAAGGTTTCGTGTTTCATACATTATAAAGGTTTCGTGTTTCATACATTATAAAGGTTTCGTATTTCAAACATTATAAAGGTTTCGTGTTTCAAACAATATAATTAAAAACACGTAATATGATTAAACATTTAAAGTTAAAATTGGAACTTCGTGTAGAAATAATAATACATTGTTGTAATAGAGACAGAATCAAACACAACTTCGACTTAAATTACGTTTTAATAAATTTGTACTGCTAAAACAAATAGTCAGCAACGACCGCAACACAGCAGTTGCACGTTTTACTGAAATGTTATAAACGTATATTTCGGTGTTCGTTGCTCGAAATTTAGCCAACACAAATTACTCTTCAGATTCATTTTATTTTCTTGCATTTTTTTTTCAACAAAAACCTGCTTTAGTAGTACTGAAACAAACAACATATAATTACAATATTCTTTACAGAAATATTCAGGTTTGAAATAATGTACGGTTATATTATCTTCAGTCCTTCATATCTCGCAATTACAAGCACTACAAATAAAAAAACAACTTTTTTCTGTCATGTGTAATGAAAAAATAACTTCGTATGGCATAAAATCCGTTTTAAAAATATGCATCTTTCGAAAGAACTTATCTCATGATAAAATTCTTTCGTCAACCGATAAATATATTTTTACACCTAAAATCAGGGACATCAGAACATGTTTGCTCTAAACTTGAACGGCGCTATTTCTTTCTAGATGTTTCCTGAATGGATTACAATTAACTGAATTTCTCATGCATAATGAAAACAGTTCGGGACAGAAAACAAGACAGTGTAATTATGACGTATGAATTAACGAGTGTTTATATAGGAATTACTTTATCAATCAATGCTGAAATGATATTTAAATCTTTTAGCATGAACGTTGTAGGCATCAGCTTACAAACAATGTCAGTATTGTTTTATATTCATACAATAAACAAAGATACAAATAATCAACAAACATAAAGAAAAGTTATTTGTTCTTTGGATCTTTACTTATTGTTTCCGAGACAGTTTACTTCCTCCTTACTATTTGCTAAGCGAGAAGAAAATGTTACCATTTTAACCTGCATACATTTTTCTGGCTATTACAAAGGCACATAAGTATTGTTACATGTGCTTAAAATTAACCAAAATGTTCTTTACTTTTAAGCTTTAAAGTCTTGTGATTATCTCAACAATATATACTGGAAGAATGTGATTAAAATTTCTGTACGTTCCAAGGCGGTAACCTCAGGAGTTCTTGTTTTCGTTAATTGTTTGTGGTATCTCCGTTTTTGACTGATCAGTTAAAAAATCTTTACTCTTTGTTCCTCTACTTTTTGACTAAGTAAGGAGGCTGTGTTTCTGACTTTGGTTTTTCTGATATGCGTCTTTTTTTCACTTTCTTTCTGAATGTCAGTAAACTGTTGATTTTAAGACCGTTCCAAAAGATGCATGTAGGAAGATAAATGAAATGAATTATATAATAATAATAATATTGTTATTGTTTTAATCAGCCCTGTTCCATTCTTAAAAATGTACCACATCCAGTTTGTAAGGGACACACATTAAATCAACTGAGAAAAGACTACACATGTATTTAAACTGGATCCTAATATACTATTAGCAGCCAGATTCAAATGACCGATTCTTCAGCAAATATTTTTGTTAAGGTACGTAACCACTAAAACCCGTTCATTTAAAAAAAAAAAAACTCTCGACCCAAGAGTTAAACATTAACAACCTTAAATACAGAATAATTCTAAGCATTCAGTTTAACTGTTACTTTTTTATTGACACCTGGACCTCGGGTAATGATTCATTCAATATCAATTAGGTTTATATGATTTGGACGGACATGGAAAAGGCTAAATTTCAGGATTATTAGTGCAATAAGTATACTTATGCTATGTTTTTTTAAGTGTCTGCCATTATATTTTTATCTTTTGGGAAAAAAAGTAGTCACCAATTCGTTAGAAGCAAACTTCAAAGCATTTCAGCCATCATTTTAAAACTTCAGCGTTGAGTAATTTTGTTACAAAATTTTGAATATATCATTATACAAAATTTAACTTGATTGGTTTCATTACTTTTTCTTGTATTTCAACATTTATACTTAAGAGATTATTAGGTCTATTTTAGGGCTACCATAACAGCCCCTGCCTAAAGATGCACCCTGCAAAAGTGAGTTTTTGTTGTTAGCAAATATATGTCTGTTTCCTATAACATTGTGAAATATGTAGAGGTACGTTTCACAGGCATCTTTATACTACATCAATACGCAAGAACGATATCCGTTCTGATAATATAATACAAATGCAGTAATAAAACAAACATAGTTAAACCATCTGCAAGTGCCAGAAAATGTCACGTGGCGTGTCAATTGTGCTTTATCAGGCATTCTGTTTTATGCGTAATCATGTATCAGATTTATTGCTCAATACACAACTCTATTGTAGAGGACAATCTCTTTAGGAATAAAACATCGTTCTGCCTTTAGTTGTAAATATTCCGTTATCACAATATCATATCATGTAGACAGCTTGTCGTCTGTGTTCGACGGCAGAAACTAAACTTAATATAATTATTACTCTTTAACATATTGATATCAGAAAATTATTTGCATATAAGAATAAAATATATCAAAGTTCAACATTACAAAGTTGATGATAATGTTAATAATTTCAACAAATAGACAGGTCGTCGATATTATGGATTCTCTATCTTTCAATCTGCAATCATTCAGACTAAGTAAGTGTTTCTATTTCAATTTGTGTACACCGTTCCAAATGAATACTTCGACGTTTTAGCAACTTAGGATATAATACGCATTTTTTGAAAATAAAACCATTTATTTTATTACAAACTTTGCATTTCAAGTAAAACGTAAATGCGACGGACATAATGTAAAAAACTGCCAAAGCTATTTGTTAGAACTCTAAATGGTCACTTAAGAAATAAACAGAATAATATATTTGTAAAAGTAGACATTTGATCATTAGCAATGGTAACAAAACAACAGGAACTTCACATAAAAAAAAATTAAAAAGCGTTAATAGGGCAAACACGTTGATGATTCGAAGCGTTAACATATCACGCCATAGGCAAAGTCTGTATGCTATCTATAAACAGAAACTAATGTTTTGTATTATACTTGGTTACGGTCTAGTGCTTTCCTTCATATAATTGTATAAATACAACCTCTGACAATTGCGTCAGGGAATCAATTCTTTGGCTCAGTAGTTGGTCTTCGGTGCGCTAAGACTGGAGTTCGAATCCCGCTCTGGGTGGTGTATTCTAAGATGTATTGCATCTTTCTGTTACGAACTTTCTTGTTCGTAAGATGAGGGCTCGTCCGGGATAACCTCTTTTGGACTTAGTTTTAACAAGAGCACCGCTAGGCAGAGCATTATTAGAATGTTTTTCTAAGTATGATAGATTTGTGATATAAGGGTGGAAAATTAGGCTTTGAAATTAAATGATATTCTTTAAATTTTGATATTTTTTGTTTTTGATTTATAATGTTTTGATTTTTAACATTTTATAATTTTAATTTTTAGAGTTTTATAGATCTTATTCATAGCTGAATTTTAGGTTTTATAATTTGTATAAATGTCAGTCTTTCAGAAGTTATGATGTTTATGCTGTGATGCATGGTTATCAAGTTATAGTACAGAAATATTGATTGTCAGCTTGACCTTTTAAAAATGTAATTACCCAGAACATAATAGGAGTCATGTAATCAATGAACGCAATCATTCTAAGAAGTTTGAAGTCTGTATGGGAAGTAGCTGCCAAGTTATATAACAGAAATGCTTTTCAGTGTTTAGGTCATTGTGACCTTGACATTTGACCTACTGATCCTAAGATGCATGGGGGTCATTTTCTCGATGTAGTCAATCATCATATGAAGTTTGAAGTCTGTATGACAAATGGTAATAAGGTTTTACAGCGGAAATAGTTTTCAGTGCTTAGGTTACTGTGACCTTAATTTTTGACCTACTAACTCCAAAATCAATAGGATCATTTACTCAATGTGTGCAACCATTATATGAATTCTGAAGTCTCTATGACAAATAATTGTCGGGTTACAGAGTGTAAATGATTCTAAACATATAGGTCACTGTGACCTGGACCTTTGGCATACTGACCACAAAATGTATAGGGGTCATGAACTCAATATGTGCAATTATGATATAAAGTTTGAAGTCTTTATAACAAATGATTGTCAAGTTTAATGGCGGATATAGTTTTCAATTTTAAGGTCAGTGTGACCTTAATCTTTGAGCTACTGACCCCAAAATCAATAGGGATTATGCACTCAAAGTGGGTAATCATCAAATGAAGTTAAAAGACTGTAGGCCAAACAGTTCTCAAGTTATCCTCCAGAAACCAAATTGCTAACGGACGGACAGACTGACGGACGCCCAGGACTATATCATAATATGCAACTTCGGCCATATAAAAATGAAAAAAAGAATATTTCAAGATATCTGTCTGGTCTGCAGATCTCATAATAGACAATAACGTTCGACATCATAAATGATGACTTTTTCAAGAGTGCAAGTATCAGCATGATAAATGAAGTTGTACATATGCATGATTGCATAGCAAAATTTGTTAGTTCTTATTTTATCAACCACATCGCATTTTATTCAGTTTCAAAAACATGTTAACAACCAGTAGAAAGACAACTAAAATTTAAATTTTTAACCATATTTGTTATTTCATATGAGTTAAGCCAATTGCAGCAGAAGAAAAACAAACAACTCATAAATATTTAAAAGCTAACCAGTGGTCCTATTTACATCACCTTCAAAAAAGTGTACCAACATATAACGTGACCAACAACTCTAAGTTATGTTAGGCTTGTATAAGGGCCAAAGAATAACTACCATGTTTAATATTTTGCAGTATGAACGAATTAGTCATCTGGCCTATTATAAACTTACTGAAAATGTATTCCAGATGCAATATTATGGTCGACTAATTAAACCTCCTAAAAGCCAAGTTTGTTTGATGTTTTAAAACCAGTGTGTCATACAAACGCTCAACGACACGTTTGTATTAAATGTATTGAAGAACATTTACTGTGTGTGGTAACGCTTGGCATTTGTCATAGTAATAAAGATAATGCATCACTTATGAAATATATATACAGATATTGATCAGGGAATAAAATTCATTCCCATAGTAGCTAAACAGTTTACATACTACAGATACTTGTTTTTACCCATAGGTCATACTTCTCTTTTTTACTACGAACGCTAATTGTTCAATTGGCTGATTTTAATTCAAACCTTATTCACGGCGCCGATAGAAAATATCAGTCATACAGGAGATCGTCGCCCGATTAAAACTGTCTGAAACGATAATGATTAAATATCATCTCACAAAATTACATTAAATGTAAAACATTTCAGAACATTATCTTCTGACACTTTTATAACAGTTCTACTGCTTTCTTTTCTGCTGTAACATTTGGAAAACGGTGATTCAGCCATGCTGATTTGCAAGATCGCTGAAAGGACGTGACATAATACTACTAAGCTGTTTTTATTAAATGAGCACTTGTCAGAACAACCTAAGCATGAAGATGTTTCCTGTTCTGATGTCTTTTTTGTTGTAAACAAACATTTCCGTGAATATAACAGAATTCTGTCATAAACAAGTTGTTAAAACTAAAAGTTATCCATAACCAATAAAACTTTAAACATAACAAGATACATGATAACCACTGAATATGTATACAAAATTACTAATAGACGGTAGATTTTGTCCACATACGTGTTATACATTTGTATTTAGAAAAAAACTTTTAAGTTTGAGTGATATACCGTCGAGTTCAGATGCGTAGTAATTTAATCACGAAGACCTACCGGCCTTATTGATTAAATAATTACGCATATGAATGAGATACCGTGATATAAATACGACGGTAGATCACAAACATTTTAAAATCTATTTCCATTCAAACACATTCGTATATTCATAAGGGGCGCAAGTATGTGCACTATTTAACAGTGACGTTCGCAGTGACGTCAGCGGTTGCGCGCTTGTCTTCTGCGTGATATAACGTGTAAGGTATATCAGGCTCAATTCCTTCTTTGTTTATTGTCGGCGAATTGCGGATAGTGTTAGAATGTATATTTAAAACATCATTGCATTTAAGTTCAAAGACGTAAATAAGTGATGCCTGTTCGACTGTTATTGCATTTACACCTATTTTTGGTTCAATATATTGATGTGAAAGATATTTGTATAGGTTTGTGATAACACGGTTGAATGGAGAAAAATTTATACAGAGTAACGCAAAGGCTAAACAATGAAATTAATATGTTGTATAATTTACTGAAAGGTCATACAGTAGCGCGTAAAGATTGAGTAAGATGTTGCTCTCAATGCACCACAATCTGTAGTAGATCTTTTAGACCCAATATGTATAAAGTTTTTATGTATCTAACATTAAATATTATTTTATCACTAGCTTATATCTTGTTGGCATGTCGTCCATAATTATAATTTTGTTGTTAGCAATCATGCATATAAAATGAAAAGCTTTCATTCATTTTATCGCACTGCTATTTGTTAGCATGTCATTGTCCTAGTTTCAAAGTTTCTGTATGTTTCTGTACTGACATATCGGTAAGAAAAGCTGTCTGCTTGTACATGTAAAGTATGGACCACACTCATATCTTGATCTGCACAGAAAACACACTTTCTTCAAGAATTATTAATTCTATATGAAATCAAATTTGCACATTTGATTTTATAAAAAAGCACTGTCAAAATAAATGATACTTGCTACATGTTCTTAAAAATAATAATGAAAATATTTCATGTTAAACACAGGTGACATGCATTTATTTTAGGTGAGGCTCGAAACTCGAAGATGTGATAAAACGTTAATAACTTTTGATTAACATTTTTTAATATCCACAGTTTAATATTCACAACAAATTAAGCAGTAATCGATCTTACACAGACTGTTTGCATTTAATAAAACATTTTCTTTAGCTGAAAGTAAATTATGTGGTTATTACCAAATATTGGTAAATAAACAGAAATCAACAGCACGATGATTGCAGGCTTTTTTCTAAGCAATAACTCGACTAATTATGTACATTAACAGAAGATAATGAAACGGCAAATATGATGATATTTTTAGAGCTACGTCACATAAACAAAGCTTAATTACTCAACCATCTATGTGCTGTAACAGCCAATCGCAGAACAGAACCAAATCTTTTGTGTTCTGAAGGCACAAGCTCAAAACATCTAGTACAGTCATCTAGCTATTACTTACGGTGGTCAAGAAGAATAACTTTTCGATTCAGTCGTTCTGAAACATGGATAAATGTAGCTTTAATTATTCGCTATTACACTACCAGTTTACGTTGATAACATCCCCCATAATGAAGTGGGTGGTGTAGATTCGTGCCATGTTAATAATCAATCATATTTTTAGTTTCTTCGAACTTTCAACTTTTCGTTTTGTCGGATTTTTTCAGCTGTCAGTAATTCGCCATAGTGTGATTGATTGCATACCAAGTAACAGGTTTTTTTTGGTCAGGCTTAGAAAAAATGCGTTTCTCTATACCTTATAAACCCATTAAGTCGGGTGAAATTTGAAGTGAATATTAGTCATTTCTTGAAATTCCCTTGGTAAAAGTGTTTTACAATGTTATCTAAATTTTGTCATAGGATAGTACATTTCTTTAAAAAAAAAACTCAATTAAATAGGGACTGACCTTATTTAGTATTCTAAGGCCTAAATAAACTTAACAAATTCTAAATTTCAAGTTCTTATTTATCAATGATGCAATGCATTCAGTCACTAACCATTTTGACTTAAAACCTTACATTGAGAAATATGTATAAATAGGTTTGTTATTCATTCTTTAGTCACTATCTAAAATAATAACAATATTTTATGTAATCTTATCGTGGTAAGTAACTGGTTTTTTTTAAATAAAACTTTAGTTCAGAAGCCAATTAGATGTTGTCAAAATGGTTTACAATTACGGTTTCATTAATAACATATTTTATAAAACTTACCATCAACTTGTAAATTATCTGTTCAGCAATATTAATTCAGATATGACATAAAGTCACTTATTTCATTTGTTTCTAAATATCCTTAATTATCCTAGATACCAGACAGGCATAATCAACCACTACTTTCAACTAGTATCCAATTAAAAGTCATGGGACACAAATTTTTTACCTTAAATTTTCATATGAGTGAAAAATATATATATCTAACTTAGACAGTTTTACAAAATTCCGCAAGTTATTTTCATCTTAAAGATGTTTTTATAGCAAATTAAAATCCATATTTCACGCACTTGCTCGCGCGCACCTGTCACGCGCGAAACAGGAAGAGACGCACATTTGTCCCTTGCCACTTGACACAGCTACCTGGACTGTTAACAAAAACGTATGATGGAAAGTGAAAAAGTAGATTGAAAATAGTAAAAAAAATTTGAACAAGTTAAGCTAACATCGTGTATATACATTTAAGATTGTTTCAATAAATAATTCGAAATCTTGATGGAATTACGAAGCCAAAGAGCAAAATTTATATAGAGGCTAGTTCTAGTAGGATTAAAGAATTAAAAGATACATCAGTGAAAATATCAAGAGACATTTTTCAAGTAACTCATCAAAAGAGATTTTGAAAAAGCTTATTTTTATCCCATGTAGTGTTTCGGAAGACTTGATTAGCTAACTCCAATCGAGAGATTTTTTTCCCGTAAAAACGTTCCTTTTACAGTGAAGTTTTGCTTATTTGTCTGTGATATATTAATGTTTTCACAAGTGTGACTGATCAAAAGTAATTCAATCAAATTGTAAAATCACATGCCATATAATTTTGCTAATTGTCTCAACTTTAATATTGATTGGGTCATAAAAAAGGTTAATTGCTTTGTTTTGTTAACTATGCACAATATACAAGGGTCCCATTTGGGTAGGTTAATTTGCATAAATCTCACAGTATAAGGCGTGATTTATGGATCTTTGACATTTCATTGGATATTTATATATAAGCAGACACAAATTTCTGCTTGATGGACATGCCATATTTTTATTTTTCAAACAATATCCCAACGTGAAAATTCACTGTAATGTGAATTTCCATTCCAGTGAAACAAAAATTAACATATAAGGTCACCTAAATCAGGGCCTCAATTAAGGCCTAAATTCACTTCAATTTTACTACACTTAAATGAAAAAGACTGTTTATGACGTAACACATCAAGTGAGGAAGTGTTACACAACATGTAAAAACGTGGAGGATATAGATATATTAGAACCACAACATGGAAGAAATTGGAATATTTATTAATCACATTCTCTGCTAAGGTAAAATTACAACCCGGCACAAAGTTTGAATTTACTTATAAAAATCGAAAGTAATCACATTTTTTTTTTCAATTTAAAACTTATAGCATGTTATGTTTATAAGTGTGCCTTTATTGTGTTTCTTGCACTCGTGTTTTAGTGATAATTTGCATTTAAAAACGGATACGTTATGAGCAGTGTATTTCTGCACTACTGCCTCGTTCAGTAGGAATAAATCTACGTCACAGCCAAATATTGTGGCGGAATCTACCGATGTCGAAAAGGAAAAAGCCGATCATAAAAAAACTTGTTTTTTTCTTATCAAAAGCAAACTTTTCATAATTTCGTGATAAAACCATTTTAATCAGTACATTATGATTATTTTTAATAGACAAACTTGCTATAGTCGTGTCACATGACCTTTAACTGAAATAAACCTGTGTTAAAACTGACGCAATTCGAGCTAATTCTTGTCCAGCATATATAATTGTATAAAAAAAACCTTTAACGTATTAAGAGTATGATGTGTCAGTTGCACATGTTTTCAAAGAATTTATAAAAAGAACATTTTACTGTCACTTTTATATTTCTTAAATATCAACTGTATAGATTTTGTCTGTTTGCTTTTTCTAGCAGTATATAATATTATTGATATAGGACAGAAGATATAATCTTTTTTGTATCAAATTAATATTTTCCAAACATTTCATGCTAAGCTTAACGACAGAAAATTACGTTACTGCAAACAAATTTTACCAGGAAATCAATGACAGGTTGCGTTCAGTTAAAAACAATTTTGCTGACTTCTTTTATTGCTATAACATAGATAAAATGTAAATTCACTCATATAAAACGGATATGAGTTCTAGCTAGAGTTATAATATGATGTGTTATATGGCTTTACGGTGTTGTTAAGTGAGTACTCGTGCAATAGCATAACGCGTATGACGATGTTTCCTGTTTAATTATAGCCCTTCAGCATGAAATTAAGTCATATATGTCTCAGGTAACAAAAAATAAAGTTGTATTCTGGTATATATACGCATATACGTCTGGTCGTGGCCAACAGACTTTTAATTTCTGTTTTGTGTGTCCGATTTCCCACAAAGTTTGCATTTATCGCTAGTTTGGGGTCATGATTTGGATACGACTGACCATAAATTAGTCCTGTTTGATATTTCTAACGTTTTAGACAACCTTAACATAAACAGTTTTATTTTGTAACATAGAATAATTATACTGGAGGTTGAAATGACAAAGTTTGTATGAGACATGTACGATTTGTTGTTTTCCGTTATTAAGTAAAAAGAAATATAACTAGTGTAAGTGCCATAAACGTGAAGTAAGTTATAACACTAACGTGGTCAATCATCCTATATCTCGTTGTAGCATACTCTATCATATGAAATCATGAAAAATATACAGTCATCAACTTATTATCAAATTTAATGCTCAATAAACAATAATTTATTGCGTACAATCTCTTCCAATACAATATAATATAATAAATTGATACTTTTTCTGCGCCTTGTTCTGAATACTCCATATCACAAGACGAAAGTATTTATGCACGTGGTCCCTGGTGTACTATTGCAAACACTATACAATATTTTGTTTGTTATCAAACTGGTGTCAGAAGAAAAAGTGCAAATGATTTTATCCTAAGCATGGTTTTGTATGCAGTGCAGATAGATACATTTTATCAGCTCTAAATCATGTCGCTAAGTGCATTTATATTCATATGATCATCAATTTGTAGTAATTTATTCAACAGAAATTTGTCTCAGTAGACACAGGACAGTATAAGTTACGTTTTACTTCATAGAATAGAAGCCTAGGGCCTACACAGTTTACCTATGACCTTGCTGTACGTGTGATTACTGCAAACTACATGTTCAAAAATATGCGGGAAAATAGTTTTAAAGAATTACAGACAATATTTCTGGGTTTTTTCCAACAAAAAAAATAAGATTTTTCTAACAAATATTATTATAAAATTATTAATTATCATTATAATTATTATTATTTAAACCGTCAATTATCTATTCTTTATTTTGTTTTTTGGCAAACACTAATATTGTGACATTGAGCATTTTCAATTGTTACTTTAGTTCAGTTTAAAGAGTATTGTTTCAAGAAAGTGTGTAACAGTATATATATACAAAGAAAACTAAAGTAGAACGCTTAAAGCTTATTTGCAAACTCTCTCCTTTAGTTATATTGTTTATACAATTAATTTCGGGATACAACTCGTAATGGTTCTTTTGATAACGATTATAATTATTCTTGATAATATATAATAAATAGGTGTTCATGTTCAGCACAAATCTTACAGCAAGATTTTATTGTAACTTTTAGTTAATTATCCTAAACTTATAATCATATATATTCACTTTTGGTCTGCATCAGACTAAATGACTTCGGACTCGACCACTGTTTAACCATCCGATCCTATCAAAATATATTATGCCTACTGAAAATTTACTTTTAAATTTTTCTATATCATCTCTTTGTTCCAGGAATGATACCGCCATAGAGTAATTAGATATCCACTGGGGAAGCTCAATTTAAGGGTGATAGCAAAGGTTCCATCCAATGCAAACCATCTTTTATTGACGAATTTAAAACTATAAACAGCAAGATAGCACTTCGCGCAACTAAACTATTCCGTAATAACGGGTTGTCGATCTACTAAAGTGGCCAAAGAGCGGATTGATGTTTTCTTGTGCGATCAAAGTTGAAACTGGCAGGGACCTGTTAATTAGAAAAGTATTTTCAGAATGGTTCTGCAAAAAGTCCTAACTATGCTCAGGTATATGTCAGAACTGGAATCACAGTAACAATTTTGGTTTTACATACCCTTTGGGACACCCGATATGTTTAAGAAACAGGTCACCTTTTGTTCACACATGATGATTTTACTTTTTCAACGACAGTATCATGACTCTAAAATGTATTTGCCTACTGAATGGTATAGAACAAAAGATGCATAGAGAAAGCACTGCAAATACATGTAGTAGGAATTGCATAAGCTATGACACAATGATACTTTGAAGTTTAGAAAAGTCATCTAATTAGACATTGTAAACCAAAAGCTACTTGATCAAATGATTAATTGTGATTCTAGGAAAGTTTAAAGCTTTATTAACTTTTACATCTCTGAAGTGTTGAATTCATGGTCTGCTTTCAATCTTATTGTATGCACTTGCACAAAAATAATACGGCAAAAAGACAAGTGTATAACACTTGCAGTTTATTACTAATAGTGTCGAAATGTATTAATAAAAACTAATTTTATTTCTTTAGTTTAACATTGGAAAATTTAAGGTTCTACGAAATAACAATTATGTATGATACAGAAATATTTCACTGTGATGAAGTGACTGTTGTCATAGAAAAACATACAAGGTTTTGTATTTCATACAATATAATATAACCTGTAATATAATTAAAGCGACTGACTCACAAAATTTTGCTGAAATTTTTTATTCTTTCAAATTTAAGAGGATTTAATAAACTATGGAAAAGATATAATATTATGCTTCTATACACCATGAAAACTGAAGAAAAAAGTTTTGACTTAACCAGGACTCGAACCCACGGCCTTTCGGTCAGTAAAATATAGAGCGACGACTTAGACCACTGAGCCACGGCATCTAGTTAATCATTTGCCTCAAAATTAATGTTATAACTAAAGTATCTACCCCGTGACTGACGGGGTAAATTTTTTACCGATATAAGTGTGTAAAACTTTATATTTTGATGTTTTTTCTGTAACAAAAACTGAGTCAGTAACTTAGTTTTAGTATGTTCTTCACGATTACAGCAAGAATTTCAAGATGTATAAACATTTTCTTTTTATCATCGTCTGTGAGTCAGTCGCTTTAAACACTAAAAGTAACATTTCAACTTCGGTTACCCTTTATCAACAGTTTTCGGGTAAAAGTAATAATAAATTATTGTAATAGACCCAGAATCAAATGAAACACAACTTCGATTTAAATTACCTTTAATGAATTTGTACTGCTAAAATAAAAGGTCAGCAACGACGGCATTACGACAGTTGCATGTTTTTACTGAAACGCTATATACATTTATTATATACTTATAAATGAAATATTGAGAAATACTGATGAAATAAAATGCGTATTTTCATTTTCCGTATTTTCACTGTAAAAATTTATTTTTCACTGCAGTGAAACATATTTTCCGTATTTTCACTGGTGTCTTGCCGAACTACTTTCTTCTAAATTCAGCCAATACACAAAATTAAAGGGGAATTCTTTCGAAACATAAGGTCAGAAAAAAGAGAAAGTATATAATAAACAGAAAATTCAAGTTTTTCTATAAATACGGGATTTATTTTTATCTCATGGTATGAAAATTATCATATTTCACTCGTGGCTATCGCCACTCATGAAATATTTATTTTCATACCACTCGATGAAAATAAATCCCGTATTTATAGAAAAAACTTGAATATCCTCTATATATTTCGGTGTTTTCGTTGCTCAAAATTTAGCCACACAAATTACTCTTCGGCTTCATTTTATGATCTTGCATTTTTGTCAACGAAAACGTACTTAGTAGTACAGAAAAAAAGTTACAACATTCGTTACAGAAATATTCGGGTTTAAAACAATGTACGATTACATTACCTAGCAATTAGATGTACTAGAAAAAAATAAAAATCTATCATGCATAATAAAAAAAAACAACTTCGTATGGCATAAAATCAATTTTTAAAACATATGCATCTTTCGAAAGAATTTATCTCATAGTAATTTAACTTTCGTCAACCGATAAATGTATTTACATGATTAAAATCAAAGTTTCAAAACAGGGACATTAGAACATTTTTGCTTTAAACGTGAACGGCATTATTTCTTTCTAGATGTTTCCTGAATTGATTACAATTAACTGAATTTCTCAAGCAAAATGAAAACATTAAGGGACAGAAAACAAGAAAGTGTGATTATGATGTATAAATGAACGAGTGTTTATATAGGAATTACTTCATCAATCAATGATAAAATGATATTTAAATCTTTTAGTATGGACGTTGCAGGCAACAGTTTACACAAAATTTGCCAGCATTGTCCCGTATTCATATGGTCATCGTCGGAAACCCACGTTCGATCCATTCCGTTTCACTCTATTTATCTACCGTGACAATTGGCTGGTAAAATTTCGTACTCATGAATAATTCATTACCTACTTTCATTGGTTTCCGCAAGATTTCCCTTGCGGAATCTCAGCCAGTGAAATTTCTTGTTACAATTTGCCTTCCGCGCCTATGTTTAAATCCTGGGAAATACGTCTATTTTAAGTAACTTGTCATTATGCCTACTCTCCACACTGAAGAGTGTCTATTTGTAATGCGGCATCTCATTCGACGAAGAGTTACATCCCTTTGCTAATAAATATTCATGAAAACGAATAGTCAGCAGTCAATTATCCCACGGTACATAATGTAGTTGTGCGGAATATGTACCGGGGGTCACCGACGATGTCATATGGTGAACAAAGACACAAATAATCAACAAACATAAAGAAAAGTTATTTGTTCTTTGGATCTTTACTTATTGTTTTCGAGACAGCTTCCTTCCTCTTTACTATTTACTAAGGGAGAAGAAAAAGTAACATATTTTTATGCATATATGTTCTGGCTATTACAAAAAAAAACACAAGTCATGTTACATGTGCTTAGAGTTAACCAAAATATTCTTCATTTTTAAGCTTACAAGTCATGTGATTATTTCAGCAATATACCAGGATATGATTAAAATTTCTTTACTGTTCCAGGGCTGTTACCCCACAAGTTCTCATTTTCGTTAATTGTTTGTGGGGTCTCCTTCTTAAACTGATCACTTTAAAAATCTAAGCTCTTTGTTCTTATATTTTTTGACTGTGTAAGGAAGCTGTGTTATCTGACTGTTACTTTTCCTGATGTGCGTTTTTTTTTTACTTTTTTACATGATAGTAAAATGTTGTTTTTAAGACCATTCAAAAAGATGCATGTAGGAAGATAAATGAAATGAATTATATAATAAAAATATCGTTAGTGTTTAAATCAGACCTGTTCCATTCTTAATTAATGTACCAGATGCAGTTTATAAGGGACATACACTTATACTGAACGATATTGTATTCACATGTATTTAAACTGGGTCCTCATATACTATTAGGAGCCAAATTCAAATAACCTATTCTTTAGAAAATATTTTTCGTTAGGGTACATAACCACTAAATGCTGTTCATCTGTAAAGAAAAACCCTCTCGACCCAACAATTTAACAGTAACAGTCTTATATAAAGATTAATTTTATGCATGCAGTTAACTGTTACAATACAATGTTTATTGACACCTGGACATCAAGTAAAGATTTATACAATATCAATTAGGTTTATATGATTCTAAAGAACATTGAATGGTCTAAATTTTAGGATTATTAGTGCAAGAAGTACGCTTATGTTTTTTTTTAAAGTCTGTGCCCTTGTACTTCTATCTCTTCAATAAAAATGAAGTCAGCAATTCATTAGAAACAAACTTCAAACCATAATTTACATACACAATATATAAATTTGTTTATGTTGTACTGATACCAAGTGCGTTTATACATGTATATAATGTTGTAGAGTAGGGATAGCCAGGCAGGTTCCTGCCGTTTTTCTTCCCCAGCCATATGCTGATAAGAAATGCTTTCTGCAGTATCACACACCTGGCCTTTGGGTCAACATGTGGTCAATGCATGCACGTCTGCAACCTCTGTTAGAACATGCAGAACCGCACTCGTTAGTGTGGGATTCAGTTAATTGAGAGGAAGCGCCCTTCACACAAAGAATACTCAAGGATTGTGAATTTGGATTTATAATTTGTATCGTTCTAATTGTCTAAAACATTTTCTTTTTTCCCTTGCCACCCCAAACACCCTCCTGGCAATTACTACTCTACGTTATGGTGGTTTTCTAGTCCAACTTTGTGACAAATATTCTTATTTAATGTTACTTTTAGTTGTTTTCTGGTAACTTACTATTTGATATTATTAAAGTTTTATTCATTTATGTAATATACTTAGTAATAAAAGCGTCTGGCACAAGCCAGACATTGTCAATCTAACATTTTGTTATAGTGTTCACTTTGATACTAAGTAGACCCCCAAAGATATTACTTATATAAGGTCATATTGTCACAAATGAACTAACAGGGAGCTTGAATCTAACCTGAAGTAAAACATAAAAGCATTTCAGCCATCGTTTAAAAACTTCAGTGGTACATACCATAATGTTTCTCCGAACCATGATTGGTAATTTTGTTACAAAATGTTTGAATGTATCATTATACAACATTTAACTCGATTGGTTTCATTACTTTATCTTTTATTTCAAAATATAATCTAAAGAGATTATTAGATCTATTTTAGGAATATATATATGAGTTTATGTTGTAATCAAACATATGTCTGATTCCTATAACGTTGTGAAATGTGTAAAGGTACGATATCCATTCTGATTATATAACACAAATGCAGTAATAAAACAAACATAGTTAAACCAACCTTAAGTGCCAGAAAATGTCACGTGGCGTGACGATTGTGTTTTATCAGGCATTGTGTTTTATGCGTTATTATGTGATTATCAGATTTATTGCCCAATACACAAATCTATTGTAGAGGACAATCTCTTTAGAAATAAAACATCGTTCTGCCTTGAGTTGTAAATATTATATTCCGTTATCACAATATCGTATCATGTAGACATCTAGTTGTCTGTGTCCGACTGCAGAAACTTAACTTAATATTATCATTATTAATATATTATTATTAATATTATTATATTATTGATATCAGAAAATTATTTGCATATCAAGAATAAAATATATCAAAGTTCAACATTACAAAGCTGATGAAAGTGCTAATAATTTCACCATATAGACACGTCGTCGATTTTATGGATTCTATTTATTTTAATTTGCAATCATTCAGACTTAAATGTTTTATTTCAATTTGTGTGCACTGTTCCAGATGAATACATTGACGTTTTAACAACTTGGAATATAATACAAATTTTTCGAAACTAAAACGATTTATATTATTACAAAATTCGCATTTCAAGTAAAAGTAAAACGTAAATGCGACGGACATACGTAAAAAACTGCCAAAGCTATTTGTTAAAATTCTAAAATGGTCACTTAAGAAATAAACAGAATATTAGATTTGTAAAAGTAGACATTTGAACTGGTAACAAAACAACAGGAACTTGACATAAAAAAATTAAAAAGCGTTAACAGGGCAAACACGTTGGTGATTCGAAGCGTTATGAAATCATGCCATAGACAAAGTCTGCATGCTATCTATGAACAGAAAAGAATGTTTTTAATTATACTTGTTACGGTCCAGTGCTTTCCTTCCTATAATAGTAAAAATACAACCTCTGACAATTGCGTCAGGGAATTAATTCTTTGGCTCAGTAGTTAGAGTGTTGGTCTTCGGTGCGCTAAGATCGGAGTTTGAATCCCGCTCTGGCTGGTGTATTCTGAGATGTATTGCATCTTTCTGTTACAGACTTTCTTGTTCGTAAGATGAGGGCTCGTCCGGGATAAACTTTCCTGGACTTAGTTATAAAATTGAAATAAAGTATCTTTCAAGATTTTCTGTCTGATTTGTTGATCTCAAAATAGACTACAACATTCGACATCATGAATGATGACTTTTTCAAGAGTGGGTGTGTCACGGTCTAGTGTATACCTTCCTATAATTGTATAAATACAACCTCTGACAACTGCGTCAGGGAATCGATTCTTTGGCTCAGTGGTTAGAGTATCGGTCTTTGATACGCTAAGATCGGAGATCAAAACCCACTCTGGGTGGTGTATTCTAAGATGTATTGTATCTTTCTGTTACGGACCTTCTTGTTCGTGAGTGGAGTCAGTTTTGGTTATTAACAGTAGTGAATATAATAAATGTGTATATTTAGCATTATTTTCCAACAAGATTGAAAAATAAATGGCATTCTCATGGAAGTTATTTTCATACCTTTGGATCAGTAACATCATTGCATATTACACTTTTTCACAAACCTTATTCCATCAATTAAAGATAAATATACGAGTAAATCCTTATCACTGAAGGGAGTTCTCCTACTACCAGAGTAATACTAAAATATCTGTTGCTTTGATAACAATGACTGAGACAATGGCAAATTTGGTCGGTACATATATAGTTATAGTATTTTATAGTATTCAATTAAGTGAATCAGGAAAACAAAAACGCATCAATCAAAAGGTCGTAGCTATAGAAGCAATCTGCTGTTTCTTCATTTTGCAGAAATACATGATGACTACTTGTGCGACAAATTAAATACCGATTTATACTAGTAAAATAAAATTTTCAGACATTAAGAACGACTAAGAAACTAGAAAACACCATAACGATGCTACAACTAAAACTTTTTTATAATACTAAGGTTAACATTTTTCATGGTAAGATATTGTCTGATTCTTTCAGTGCAAGTATGAGCATGATAAATGAAGTTGTACATATGCATGATTGCCTAGCAAAATTTGTTAGTTCTTATTTTATCAAGAGATGTTATTTTGCAAAAAAGGAACATGTTTCCGAGTGTTCACTTGCAACCACATTGCATTTTGTTCAGTTTCAAAAACATGTTAATAACCGGTGAAAAGACAACTAAAATCTAAATTTTTAACCATATTTGTTATTTCATATATGTTAAGCTAAATGCAGCGGAAGAAAAACGAACAACTCATAAATATTTAAAAGCTAACCAGTGGTCCCGTTTACATTACCTTCAAATAATTGGATCAGCATATAATGTAAAACTAGTATAAGGCAGCAAGATGAATGTATCTAAGTTATACTAGGCTTGTATAAGGGCCAAGGAATAACTTCCATGTTTAATATTTTGCAGTATGGACGAATTAGTCATCTGGCCAATAATAAACTTGCTGAAAATGTACTCCAGATGCAATATTATGATCCACTTATTAAACCCCCTAAAAGCCCAGTTTGTTTGATGTTTTAAAACCAGTGTGTCATACAAACGCTCGACGACACGTTTGTATTAAATGTATTGAAGAACATTTACTGTGTGTGGTAATGCTTGGCATTTGTCATAGTAATAAAGATAATGTATCACTTATGAAATATATATACAGAAATTGAGTAGGGAATAAAATTTATTCCCATGGTAGCTAAACAGTTTGCATACTACAAATACTTGTTTTCACCCATAGGTCATACTTCTCTTTTTTTACTACGAACCCTAATTGTTCAATTGGCTGATTTTAATTCAAACCTTATTCACGGCGCCGATAGAAAATATCAAAATATCAGTCATATAGGAGATCGTCGCCCGATTAAAACTGTCTGAAACGATAATGATTAAATATCACAAAATTACATTAGATTTAAAACATTTCAGAACATTATTTTCTGACACTTTTATAACAGTTCTATTACTTTCTTTTCTGCTGACGGTGATTCAGCCATGATGATTTGCTAGATCGCTGAAAGGACGTGACTTAATACTACAAAGCTGTTTTTATTAAATGAGCACTTCTGATAGAACAACCTAAGCATGAAGATGTTTCCTGTTCTGATGTCGCTTTGTTGTAAAAAAACATTTCCGTGAATATAACAGAATTCTGTCATAAACAAGTTGTTAAAACTAAAAGTTATCCATAACCAATAAAAATTTAAACATAACACACATGATAACCACTGAATATGTATACAAAATTACTAATAGACGGTAGATTTTGTCCACATACGTGTTATACATTTGTATTTAGAAAAAAACTTTTAAGTTTGAGTGATATACCGTCGAGTTCAGATGCGTAGTAATTTAATCACGAAGGCCTACGGCCTTTGTGATTACATAATTACGCATATGAACGAGATACCGTGATATATATATACGACGGTAGATCACAAACATTTTAAAATCTATTTCCATTCAAACACATTCGTATATTCATAAGGGGCGCAAGTATGTGCACTATTTAACAGTGACGTTCGCAGTGACGTCAGCGGTTCCGCGCTTGTCTTCTGCGTGATATAACGTGTAAAGTATATCAGGCTCAATTCCTTCTTTGTTTATTGTCGGCGAATTGCGGATAGTGTTAGAATGTATATTTAAAACATCATTGCATTTAAGTTCTAAGACGTAAATAAGTGATGCCTGTTCCACTGTTATTGCATTTACACCTATTTTTGGTTCAATATATTGATGTGAAAGATATTTGTATAGGTTTGTGATAACACGGTTGAATGGAGAAAAAATTATACAGAGTAACGCAAAGGCTAAACAATGAAATTAATATGTTGTATAATTTACTGCAAGGTCATACAGTACCGCATAAAGATAATTGAATAAGATGTTGCTCTCAATGCACGACAATCTGCAGTAGATCTTTTAGACCCAATATGTATAAGGTTTTTATGTATCTAACATTAAATATTATTTTATCACTAGCTTATATCTTGTTGGCATGTCGTCCATAATTAAAATTTTGTTGTTAGCAATCATGCATATAAAATGAAAAGCTTTCATTCATTTTATCGCACTGCTATTTGTTAGCATGTCATTGTCATATTTCAAAGTTTCTGTATGTTTCTGTACTGACATACCGGTGAGAAAAGCTGTCTGTTTGTACATATAAAGTATGGATCCAACTCATATCTTTGATCTGCACAGAAAACACACTTTCTTCAAGAATTATTAATTCTATATGAAATCAAATTTGCACATTTGATTTAATTAAAAACCACTGTCAAAATAAATGATACTTGCTACATGCTCTTAAAAATAACAATGAAATATTTCATGATAAACGCAGGTGATATGCATTTATTTAAGGTGAGGCTACAAACTCGAAGATGTGATAAAACGTTAATAACTTTTGATTAACAATTTTTAATATCCACCGTTTTATATTTACAACAAATTAGAAAGCATTAATCGATCTTACACAGACTGTTTGCATTAAATAAAACATATTTTTGCTAAAAGTAAATTATATGGTAATTAATAATATTGGTAAATAAACAGAAATCAACAGCATGGTGATTGCAGGGTTTTTTTCTAAGCAATAATTCGACTGAATATGCACATCAAAAGAAGATAATGAAACGGCAAATATGATGATATTTTTAGAGCTACGTCACATAAACAAAGCTTAATTACTCAACTATCTATGTGCTGTAACAGCCAATCGCAGAACAGAACCAAATCTTTTGGGTTCTGAAGGCACAAGCTCAAAACATCTAGTACAGTCATCTAGCTATTACTTACGGTGGTCAAGAAGAATAACTTTTCGATTCAGTCGTTCTGAAACATGGATAAATGTAGCTTTAATTATTCGCTATTACACTACCAGTTTACGTTGATAACATCCCCCATAATGAAGTTGGTGGGGTAAATTCGTGCCATGTTTATGGTCAATCATATTTCGTTTCTTCGAACTTTCAACTTTTCGTTTTGTCGGATTTTTTCAGCTGTCAGTAATTCGCCATAGTGTGATTGATTGCATACCAAGTAACAGGTTTTTTTTGGTCAGGCTGAGAAAAAATGCGTTTCTCTATACCTTATAAACCCATTAAGTCGGGTGAAATTTGAAGTGAATATTAGTCATTTCTTGAAATTCCCTTGGTAAAAGTGTTTTACAATGTTATCTAAATTTTGTCATAGGATAGTACATTTCTTTAAAAAAAAAACTCAATTAAATGGGACTGACCTTTATTTAGTATTCTAAGGCCTAAATAAACTTAACAAATTCTAAATTACAAGTTCTTATTTATCAATGATGCAATGCATTCAGTCACTAACCATTTTGACTTAAAACCTTACATTGAGAAATATGTATAAATAGGTTTGTAATTCATTCTTTAGTCACTATCTAAAATAATAACAATATTTTATGTAAACTTATCGTGGTAAGTAACTGGTTTTTTTTAAATAAAACTTTAGTTCAGAAGCCAATTAGATGTTGTCAAAATGGTTTACAATTACGGTTTCATTAATAACATATTTTATAAAACTTACCATCAACTTGTAAATTATCTGTTCAGCAATATTAATTCAGATATGACATAAAGTCACTTATTTCATTTGTTTCTAAATATCCTTAATTATCCTAGATACCAGACAGGCATAATCAACCACTACTTTCAACTAGTATCCAATTAAAAGTCATGGGACACAAATTTTTTACCTTAAATTTTCATATGAGTGAAAAATATATATATCTAACTTAGACAGTCTTACAAAATTCCGCAAGTTATTTTCATCTTAAAGATGTTTTTATAGCAAATTAAAATCCATATTTCACGCACTTGCTCGCGCGCACCTGTCACGCGCGAAACAGGAAGAGACGCACATTTGTCCCTTGCCACTTGACACAGCTACCTGGACTGTTAACAAAAACTTATGATGGAAAGTGAAAAAGTAGATTGAAAATAGTAAAAAAAATTTGAACAAGTTAAGCTAACATCGTGTATATACATTTAAGATTGTTTCAATAAATAATTCGAAATCTTGATGGAATTACGAAGCCAATGAGCAAAATTTATATAGAGGCTAGTTCTAGAAGGATTAAAGAATTAAAAGATACATCAGTGAAAATATCAAGAGACATTTTTCAAGTAACTCATCAAAAAAGATTTTGAAAAAGCTTATTTTTATCCCATGTAGTGTTTCGGAAGACTTGATTAGCTAACTCCAATCGAGAGATTTTTTTCCCGTAAAAACGTTCCTTTTACAGTGAAGTTTTGCTTATTTGTCTGTGATATATTAATGTTTTCACAAGTGTGACTGATCAAAAGTAATTCAATCAAATTGTAAAATCACATGCCATATAATTTTGCTAATTGTCTCAACTTTAATATTGATTGGGTCATAAAAAAGGTTAATTGCTTTGTTTTGTTAACTATGCACAATATACAAGGGTCCCATTTGGGTAGGTTAATTTGCATAAATCTCACAGTATAAGGCGTGATTTATGGATCTTTGACATTTCATTGGATATTTATATAAAAGCAGACACAAATTTCTGCTTGATGGACATGCCATATTTTTATTTTTCAAACAATATCCCAACGTGAAAATTCACTGTAATGTGAATTTCCATTCCAGTGAAACAAAAATTAACATATAAGGTCACCTAAATCAGGGCCTCAATTAAGGCCTAAATTCACTTCAATTTTACTACACTTAAATGAAAAAGACTGTTTATGACGTAACACATCAAGTGAGGAAGTGTTACACAACATGTAAAAACGTGGAGGATATAGATATATTTAGAACCACAACATGGAAGAAATTGGAATATTTATTAATCACATTCTCTGCTAAGGTAAAATTACAACCCGGCACAAAGTTTGAATTTACTTATAAAAATCGAAAGTAATCACATTTTTTTTTTCAATTTAAAACTTATAGCATGTTATGTTTATAAGTGTGCCTTTATTGTGTTTCTTGCACCCGTGTTTTAGTGATAATTTGCATTTAAAAACGAATACGTTATGAGCAGTGTATTTCTGCACTACTGCCTCGTTCAGTAGGAATAAATCTACGTCACAGCCAAATATTGTGGCGGAATCTACCGATGTCGAAAAGGAAAAAGCCGATCATAAAAAAACACGTTTTTTCTTATCAAAAGCAAAATTTTCATAATTTCGTGGTAAAACCATTTTAATCAGTACATTATGATTATTTTTAATAGACAAACTTGCTATAGTCGTGTCACATGACCTTTAACTGAAATAAACCTGTGTTAAAACTGACGCAATTCGAGCTAATTCTTGTCCAGCATATATAATTGTATAAAAGAAAACCTTTAACGTATTAAGAGTATGATGTGTCAGTTGCACATGTTTTCAAAGAATTTATAAAAAGAACATTTTACTGTCACTTTTATATTTCTTAAATATCAACTGTATAGATTTTGTCTGTTTGCTTTTTCTAGCAGTATATAATATTATTGATATAGGACAGAAGATATAATCTTTTTTGTATCAAATTAATATTTTCCAAACATTTCATGCTAAGCTTAACGACAGAAAATTACGTTACTGCAAACAAATTTTACCAGGAAATCAATGACAGGTTGCGTTCAGTTAAAAACAATTTTGCTGACTTGTTTTATTGCTATAACATAGATAAAATGTAAATTCACTCATATAAAACGGATATGAGTTCTAGCTAGAGTTATAATATGATGTGTTATATGGCTTTACGGTGTTGTTAAGTGAGTACTCGTGCAATAGCATAACGCGTATGACGATGTTTCCTGTTTAATTATAGCCCTTCAGCATGAAATTAAGTCATATATGTCTCAGGTAACAAAAAATAAAGTTGTATTCTGGTATATATACGCATATACGTCTGGTCGTGGCCAACAGACTTTTAATTTCTGTTTTGTGTGTCCGATTTCCCACAAAGTTTGCATTTATCGCTAGTTTGGGGTCATGATTTGGATACGACTGACCATAAATTAGTCCTGTTTGATATTTCTAACGTTTTAGACAACCTTAACATAAACAGTTTTATTTTGTAACATAGAATAATTATACTGGAGGTTGAAATGACAAAGTTTGTATGAGACATGTACGATTTGTTGTTTTCCGTTATTAAGTAAAAAGAAATATAACTAGTGTAAGTGCCATAAACGTGAAGTAAGTTATAACACTAACGTGGTCAATCATCCTATATCTCGTTGTAGCATACTCTATCATATGAAATCATGAAAAATATACAGTCATCAACTTATTATCAAATTTAATGCTCAATAAACAATAATTTATTGCGTACAATCTCTTCCAATACAATATAATATAATAAATTGATACTTTTTCTGCGCCTTGTTCTGAATACTCCATATCACAAGACGAAAGTATTTATGCACGTGGTCCCTGGTGTACTATTGCAAACACTATACAATATTTTGTTTGTTTTCAAACTGGTGTCAGAAGAAAAAGTGCAAATGATTTTATCCTAAGCATGGTTTTGTATGAAGTGCAGATAGATACATTTTATCAGCTCTAAATCATGTCGCTAAGTGCATTTATATTCATATGATCATCAAATTGTAGTAATTTATTCAACAGAAATTTGTCTCAGTAGACACAGGACAGTATAAGTTACGTTTTACTTCATAGAATAGAAGCCTAGGGCCTACACAGTTTACCTATGACCTTGCTGTACGTGTGATTACTGCAAACTACATGTTCAAAAATATGCGGGAAAATAGTTTTAAAGAATTACAGACAATATTTCTGGGTTTTTTTCCAACAAAAAAAAATAAGATTTTTCTAACAAATATTATTATAAAATTATTAATTATCATTATAATTATTATTATTTAAACCGTCAATTAACTATTCTTTATTTTGTTTTTTGGCAAACACGAATATTGTGACATTGAGCATTTTCAATTGTTACTTCAGTTCAGTTTAAAGAGTATTGTTTCAAGAAAGTGTGAAACAGTATATATATATACAAAGAAAACTCAAGTAGAACGCTTAAAGCTTATTTGCAAACTCTCTCCTTTAGTTATATTGTTTATACAATTAATTTCGGGATACAACTCGTAATGGTTCTTTTGATAACGATTATAATTATTCTTGATAATATATAATAAATAGGTGTTCATGTGCAGCACAAATCTTACAGCAAGATTTTATTGTAACTTTTAGTAAATTATCCTAAACTTATAATCATATATATTCACTTTTGGTCTGCATCAGACTAAATGACTTCGGACTCGACCACTGTTTAACCATCCGATCCTAGCTAGAGTTATAATATGATGTGTTATATGGCTTTACGGTGTTGTTAAGTGAGTACTCGTGCAATAGCATAACGCGTATGACGATGTTTCCTGTTTAATTATAGCCCTTCAGCATGAAATTAAGTCATATATGTCTCAGGTAACAAAAAATAAAGTTGTATTCTGGTATATATACGCATATACGTCTGGTCGTGGCCAACAGACTTTTAATTTCTGTTTTGTGTGTCCGATTTCCCACAAAGTTTGCATTTATCGCTAATTTGGGGTCATGATTTGGATACGACTGACCATAAATTAGTCCTGTTTGATATTTCTAACGTTTTAGACAACCTTAACATAAACAGTTTTATTTTGTAACATAGAATAATTATACTGGAGGTTGAAATGACAAAGTTTGTATGAGACATGTACGATTTGTTGTTTTCCGTTATTAAGTAAAAAGAAATATAACTAGTGTAAGTGCCATAAACGTGAAGTAAGTTATAACACTAACGTGGTCAATCATCCTATATCTCGTTGTAGCATACTCTATCATATGAAATCATGAAAAATATACAGTCATCAACTTATTATCAAATTTAATGCTCAATAAACAATAATTTATTGCGTACAATCTCTTCCAATACAATATAATATAATAAATTGATACTTTTTCTGCGCCTTGTTCTGAATACTCCATATCACAAGACGAAAGTATTTATGCACGTGGTCCCTGGTGTACTATTGCAAACACTATACAATATTTTGTTTGTTTTCAAACTGGTGTCAGAAGAAAAAGTGCAAATGATTTTATCCTAAGCATGGTTTTGTATGAAGTGCAGATAGATACATTTTATCAGCTCTAAATCATGTCGCTAAGTGCATTTATATTCATATGATCATCAAATTGTAGTAATTTATTCAACAGAAATTTGTCTCAGTAGACACAGGACAGTATAAGTTACGTTTTACTTCATAGAATAGAAGCCTAGGGCCTACACAGTTTACCTATGACCTTGCTGTACGTGTGATTACTGCAAACTACATGTTCAAAAATATGCGGGAAAATAGTTTTAAAGAATTACAGACAATATTTCTGGGTTTTTTTCCAACAAAAAAAAAAAGATTTTTCTAACAAATATTATTATAAAATTATTAATTATCATTATAATTATTATTATTTAAACCGTCAATTATCTATTCTTTATTTTGTTTTTTGGCAAACACGAATATTGTGACATTGAGCATTTTCAATTGTTACTTTAGTTCAGTTTAAAGAGTATTGTTTCAAGAAAGTGTGTAACAGTATATATATATACAAAGAAAACTCAAGTAGAACGCTTAAAGCTTATTTGCAAACTCTCTCCTTTAGTTATATTGTTTATACAATTAATTTCGGGATACAACTCGTAATGGTTCTTTTGATAACGATTATATTTATTCTTGATAATATATAATAAATAGGTGTTCATGTGCAGCACAAATCTTACAGCAAGATTTTATTGTAACTTTTAGTAAATTATCCTAAACTTATAATCATATATATTCACTTTTGGTCTGCATCAGACTAAATGACTTCGGACTCGACCACTGTTTAACCATCCGATCCTATCAAAATATATTATGCCTACTGAAAATTTACTTTTAAATTTTTCTATATCATCTCTTTGTTCCAGGAATGATACCGCCATAGAGTAATTAGATATCCACTGGGGGAGCTCAATTTAAAGGTGATAGCAAAGGTTCCATCCAATGCAAACCATCTTTTATTGACGAATTTAAAACTATAAACAGCAAGATAGCACTTCGCGCAACTAAACTATTCCGTAATAACGGGTTGTCGATCTACTAAAGTGGCCAAAGAGCGGATTGATGTTTTCTTGTGCGATCAAAGTTGAAACTGGCAGGGACCTGTTAATTAGAAAAGTATTTTTAGAATGGTTCTGCAAAAAGTCCTAACTATGCTCAGGTATATGTCAGAACTGGAATCACAGTAACAATTTTGGTTTTACATACCCTTTGGGACACCCGATATGTTTAAGAAACAGGTCACCTTTTGTTCACACATGATGATTTTACTTTTTCAATGACAGTATCATGACTCTAAAATGTATTGGCCTACTGAATGGTATAGAACAAAAGATGCATAGAGAAAGCACTGCAAATAGTAAGAATTGCATAAGCTATGACACAATGATACTTTGAAGTTTAGAAAAGTCACCTAATTAGACATTGTAAACCAAAAGCTACTTGATCAAATGATTAATTGTGATTCTAGGAAAGTTTAAAGCTTTATTAATTTTTACATCTCTGAAGTGTTGAATTCATGGTCTGCTTTCAATCTTATTGTATGCACTTGCACAAAAATAATACGACAAAAAGACAAGTGTATAACACTTGCAGTTTATTACTAATAGTGTCGAAATGTATTAATAAAAACTAATTTTATTTCTTTAGTTTAACATTGGAAAATTTAAGGTTCTACGAAATAACAATTATGTATGATACAGAAATATTTCACTGTGATGAAGTGACTGTTGTCATAGAAAAACATACAAGGTTTTGTATTTCATACAATATAATATAACCTGTAATATAATTAAAGCGACTTACTCACAAAATTTTGCTGAAATTTTTTATTCTTTCAAATTTAAGAGGATTTAATAAACTATGGAAAAGATATAATATTATGCTTCTATACACCATGAAAACTGAAGAAAAAAGTTTTGACTTAACCAGGACTCGAACCCACGGCCTTTCGGTCAGTAAAATATAGAGCGACGACTTAGACCACTGAGCCACGGCATCGAGTTAATCATTTGCCTAAAAATTAATGTTATAACTAAAGTATCTACCCCGTGACTGACGGGGTAAATTTTTTTACCGATATAAGTGTGTAAGACTTTATATTTTGATGTTTTTCTGTAACAAAAACTGAGTCAGTAACTTAGTTTTAATATGTTCTTCACGATTACAGCAAGAATTTCAAGATGTATAAACATTTTCTTTTTATCATCGTCTGTGAGTCAGTCGCTTTAAACACTAAAAGTAACATTTCAACTTCGGTTACCCTTTATCAACAGTTTTCGGGTAAAAGTAATAATAAATGATTGTAATAGATCCAGAATCAAATGAAACACAACTTCGATTTAAATTACCTTTAATGAATTTGTACTGCTAAAATAAAAGGTCAGCAACGACGGCATTACGACAGTTGCATGTTTTTACTGAAACGCTATATACATTTATTATATACTTATAAATGAAATATTGAGAAATACTGATGAAATAAAATGCGTTTTTTTTTCATTTTCCGTATTTTCACTGTAAAAATTTATTTTTCACTGCAGTGAAACATATTTTCCGTATTTTCACTGGTGTCTTGCCGAACTACTTTCTTCTAAATTCAGCCAATACACAAAATTAAAGGGGAATTCTTTCGAAACATAAGGTCAGAAAAAAGAGAAAGTATATAATAAACAGAAAATTCAAGTTTTTCTATAAATACGGGATTTATTTTTATCTCATGGTATGAAAATTATCATATTTCACTCGTGGCTATCGCCACTCATGAAATATTTATTTTCATACCACTCGATGAAAACAAATCCCGTATTTATAGAAAAAACTTGAATATCCTCTATATATTTCGGTGTTTTCGTTGCTCAAAATTTAGCCACACAAATTACTCTTCGGCTTCATTTTATGATCTTACATTTTTGTCAACGAAAACGTACTTCAGTAGTACAGAAAAAAAGTTACAACATTCGTTACAGAAATATTCGGGTTTAAAACAATGTACGATTACATTACCTAGCAATTAGATGTACCAGAAAAAAATAAAAACCTATCATGCATAATAAAAAAAACAACTTCGTATGGCATAAAATCAATTTTTAAAACATATGCATCTTTCGAAAGAATTTATCTCATAGTAATTTAACTTTCGTCAACCGATAAATGTATTTACATGATTAAAATCAAAGTTTCAAAACAGGGACATTAGAACATTTTTGCTTTAAACGTGAACGGCATTATTTCTTTCTAGATGTTTCCTGAATTGATTACAATTAACTGAATTTCTCAAGCAAAATAAAAACATTAAGGGACAGAAAACAAGAAAGTGTGATTATGATGTATAAATGAACGAATGTTTATATAGGAATTACTTCATCAATCAATGATAAAATGATATTTAAATCTTTCAGTATGGACGTTGCAGGCAACAGTTTACAAAAAAATTGCCAGCATTGTCCCGTATTCATATGGTCATCGTCGGAAACCACGTTCGATCCATTCCGTTTCACTCTATTTATCTACCGTGGGACAATTGGCTGGTAAAATTTCGTACTCATGAATAATTCATTACCTACTTTCATTGGTTTCCGTAAGATTTCTCTTGCGGAATCTCAGCCAGTGAAATTTCTTGTTTCAATTTGCCTTCCGCGCCTATGTTTAAATCCTGGGAAATACGTCTATTTTAAGTAACTTGTCATTATGCCTACTCTCCACACTGAAGAGTGTCTATTTGTAATGCGGCATCTCGTTCGACGAAGAGTTACATCCCTTTGCTAATAAATATTCATGAAAACGAATAGTCAGCAGTCAATTATCCCACGGTACATAATGTAGTTGTGCGGAATATGTACCGGGGGTCACCGACGATGTCATATGGTGAACAAAGACACAAATAATCAACAAACATAAAGAAAAGTTATTTGTTCTTTGGATCTTTACTTATTGTTTTCGAGACAGCTTCCTTCCTCCTTACTATTTACTAAGGGAGAAGAAAAAGTAACATATTTTTATGCATATATGTTCTGGCTATTACAAAAACACACAAGTCATGTTACATGTGCTTAGAGTTAACCAAAATATTCTTCATTTTTAAGCCTACAAGTCATGTGATTATTTCAGCAATATTCCAGGATATGATTAAAATTTCTTTACTGTTCCAAGGCTGTTACCCCACAAGTTCTCATTTTCGTTAATTGTTTGTGGGGTCTCCTTCTTAAACTGATCACTTTAAAAATCTAAGCTCTTTGTTCTTATATTTTTTGACTGTGTAGGGAAGCTGTGTTATCTGACTGTTACTTTTCCTGATGTGCGGGTTTTTTTTACTTTTTTACATGATAGTAAAATGATGGTTTTAAGACCATTCAAAAAGATGCATGTAGGAAGATAAATGAAATGAATTATATAATAAAAAATATCGTTAGTGTTTAAATCAGACCTGTTCCATTCTTAATTAGTGTACCAGATGCAGTTTATAAGGGACATACACTTATACTGAACGATAATGTATTCACATGTATTTAAACTGGGTCCTCATATACTATTAGGAGCCAGATTCAAATAACCTATTCTTTAGAAAATATTTTTCGTTAGAGTACATAACCACTAAATGCTGTTCATCTGTAAAGAAAAACCCTCTCGACCCAACAGTTTAACAGTAACAGTCTTATATAAAGATTAATTTTATGCATGCAGTTAACTGTTACAATACAATGTTTATTGACACCTGGACATCAAGTAAAGATTTATACAATATCAATTAGGTTTATATGATTCTAAAGAACATTGAATGGTCTAAATTTTAGGATTATTAGTGCAAGAAGTACGCTTATGTTTTTTTTAAAGTCTGTGCCCTTGTACTTCTATCTCTTCAATAAAAATGAAGTCAGCAATTCATTAGAAACAAACTTCAAACCATAATTTACATACACAATATATAAATTTGTTTATGTTGTACTGATACCAAGTGCGTTTATACATGTATATAATGTTGTAGAGTAGGGATAGCCAGGCAGGTTCCTGCCGTTTTTCTTCCCCAGCCATATGCTGATAAGAAATGCTTTCTGCAGTATCACACACCTGGCCTTTGGGTCAACATGTGGTCAATGCATGCACGTCTGCAACCTCTGTTAGAACATGCAGAACCGCACTCGTTAGTGTGGGATTCAGTTAATTGAGAGGAAGCGCCCTTCACACAAAGAATACTCAAGGATTGTGAATTTGGATTTATAATTTGTATCGTTCTAATTGTCTAAAACATTTTCTTTTTTCCCTTGCCACCCCAAACACCCTCCTGGCAATTACTACTCTACGTTATGGTGGTTTTCTAGTCCAACTTTGTGACAAATATTCTTATTTAATGTTACTTTTAGTTGTTTTCTGGTAACTTACTATTTGATATTATTAAAGTTTTATTCATTTATGTAATATACTTAGTAATAAAAGCGTCTGGCACAAGCCAGACATTGTCAATCTAACATTTTGTTATAGTGTTCACTTTGATACTAAGTAGACCCCCAAAGATATTACTTATATAAGGTCATATTGTCACAAATGAACTAACAGGGAGCTTGAATCTAACCTGAAGTAAAACATAAAAGCATTTCAGCCATCGTTTAAAAACTTCAGTGGTACATACCATAATGTTTCTCCGAACCATGATTGGTAATTTTGTTACAAAATGTTTGAATGTATCATTATACAACATTTAACTCGATTGGTTTCATTACTTTATCTTTTATTTCAAAATATAATCTAAAGAGATTATTAGATCTATTTTAGGAATATATATATGAGTTTATGTTGTAATCAAACATATGTCTGATTCCTATAACGTTGTGAAATGTGTAAAGGTACGATATCCATTCTGATTATATAACACAAATGCAGTAATAACACAAACATAGTTAAACCAACTTTAAGTGCCAGAAAATGTCACGTGGCGTGACGATTGTGTTTTATCAGGCATTGTGTTTTATGCGTTATTATTTATTGCCCAATACACAAAGCTATTGTAGAGGACAATCTCTTTAGAAATAAAACATCGTTCTGCCTTGAGTTGTAAATATTCCGTTATCACAATATCGTATCATGTAGACATCTAGTTGTCTGTGTCCGACTGCAGAAACTAAACTTAATATTATCATTATTAATATATTATTATTAATATTATTATATTATTGAATTCAGAAAATTATTTGCATATCAAGAATAAAATATATCAAAGTTCAACATTACAAAGCTGATGAAAGTGCTAATAATTTCACCATATAGACACGTCGTCGATTTTATGGATTCTATTTATTTTAATTTGCAATCATTCAGACCTAAATGTTTTATTTCAATTTGTGTGCACTGTTCCAGATGAATACATTGACGTTTTAACAACTTGGAATATAATACAAATTTTTCGAAACTAAAACCATTTATATTATTACAAAATTCGCATTTCAAGTAAAAGTAAAACGTTAATGCGACGGACATACGTAAAAAACTGCCAAAGCTATTTGTTAAAATTCTAAAATGGTCACTTAAGAAATAAACAGAATATTAGATTTGTAAAAGTAGACATTTGAATTGGTAACAAAACAACAGGAACTTGACATAAAAAAATTAAAAAGCGTTAACAGGGCAAACACGTTAGTGATTCGAAGCGTTATGAAATCATGCCATAGACAAAGTCTGCATGCTATCTATGAACAGAAAAGAATGTTTTTAATTATACTTGTTAAGGTCCAGTGCTTTCCTTCCTATAACAGTAAAAATACAACCTCTGACAATTGCGTCAGGGAATTAATTCTTTGGCTCAGTAGTTAGAGTGTTGGTCTTCGGTGCGCTAAGATCGGAGTTTGAATCCCGCTCTGGGTGGTGTATTCTGAGATGTATTGCATCTTTCTGTTACAGACTTTCTTGTTCGTAAGATGAGGGCTCGTCCGGGATAAACTTTCCTAGACTTAGTTATAAAATTGAAATAAAGTATCTTTCAAGATTTTCTGTCTGATTTGTTGATCTCAAAATAGACTACAACATTCGACATCATGAATGATGACTTTTTCAAGAGTGGGTGTGTCACGGTCTAGTGTATACCTTCCTATAATTGTATAAATACAACCTCTGACAACTGCGTCAGGGAATCGATTCTTTGGCTCAGTGGTTAGAGTATCGGTCTTTGATACGCTAAGATCGGAGATCAAAACCCACTCTGGGTGGTGTATTCTAAGATGTATTGTATCTTTCTGTTACGGACCTTCTTGTTCGTGAGTGGAGTCAGTTTTGGTTATTAACAGTAGTGAATATAATAAATGTGTATATTTAGCATTATTTTCCAACAAGATTGAAAAATAAAAAGCATTCTCATGGAAGTTTTTTTCATACCTTTGGATCAGTTACATCATTGCATATTACACTTTTTCACAAACCTTATTCCATCAATTAAAGATAAATATACGAGTAAATCCTTATCACTGAAGGGAGTTCTCCTACTACCAGAGTAATACTAAAATATCTGTTGCAATGACTGAGACAATGGCAAATTTGGTCGGTACATATATAGTTATAGTATTTTATAGTATTCAATTAAGTGAATCAGGAAAACAAAAATGCATCAATCAAAAGTCGTAGCTATAGAAGCAATCTGCTGTTTCTTCATTTTGCAGAAATACAGGATGACTACTTGTGCGACAAATTAAATATCGATTTATACTAGTTAAAAAAAAATTTTATACATTAAGAACGACTAAGAAACTAGAAAACACCATAACGATGCTACAACTAAAACTTTTTTATAATATTAAGGTTAACATCTTTCATGGTAAGATATTGTCTGATTCTTTCAGTGCAAGTATGAGCATGATAAATGAAGTTGTACATATGCATGATTGCCTAGCAATATTTGTTAGTTCTTATTTTATCAAGAGATGTAATTTTGCAAAAATAGAAACATGTTTTCAAGTGTTCACTTGCAACCACATTGCATTTTGTACAGTTTCAAAAACATGTTTAATAACTGGTGAGAAGACAACTAAATCTTACCTTTTTAACCATTTTTTGATGTGTGTTAAGCCAAATGCAGCAGAAGAAATAGCAAACAACTCATTAAAATTTTAAAAGCTAACCAGTGGCCCTGTTTACATTACCTTCAAATATTTGGATCAGCATATAATGTAAAACTAGTATAAGGCAGCAAGATGAATGTCTCTAAGTTATGCTAGGCTTGTATAAGGGCCAAGGAATAACTACCATGTTTAATATTTTGCAGTATGAACGAATTAGTCATCTGGCCAATTATAAACTTACTGAAAATGTACTCCAGATGCAATAATCTGATCCACTTATTAAACCCCCTAAAAGCCCAGTTTGTTTGATGTTTTAAAACCAGTGTGTCATACAAACGCTCGACGACACGTTTGTATTAAATGTATTGAAGAACATTTACTGTGTGTGGTAATGCTTGGCATTTGTCATAGTAATAAAGATAATGTATCACTTATGAAATATATATACAGAAATTGAGTAGGGAATAAAATTTATTCCCATGGTAGCTAAACAGTTTGCATACTACAAATACTTGTTTTCACCCATAGGTCATACTTCTCTTTTTTTACTACGAACCCTAATTGTTCAATTGGCTGATTTTAATTCAAACCTTATTCACGGCGCCGATAGAAAATATCAAAATATCAGTCATATAGGAGATCGTCGCCCGATTAAAACTGTCTGAAACGATAATGATGAAATATCATCTCACAAAATTACATTAGATTTAAAACATTTCAGAACATTATTTTCTGACACTTTTATAACAGTTCTATTACTTTCTTTTCTGCTGACGGTGATTCAGCCATGATGATTTGCTAGATCGCTGAAAGGACGTGACTTAATACTACAAAGCTGTTTTTATTAAATGAGCACTTCTGATAGAACAACCTAAGCATGAAGATGTTTCCTGTTCTGATGTCGCTTTGTTGTAAAAAAAACATTTCCGTGAATATAACGGAATTCTGTCATAAACAAGTTGTTAAAACTAAAAGTTATCCATAACCAATAAAAATTTAAACATAACACACATGATAACCACTGAATATGTATACAAAATTACTAATAGACGGTAGATTTTGTCCACATACGTGTTATACATTTGTATTTAGAAAAAAACTTTTAAGTTTGAGTTATATACCGTCGAGTTCAGATGCGTAGTAATTTAATCACGAAGGCCTATGGCCTTTGTGATTAAATAATTACGCATATGAACGAGATACCGTGATATATATACGATGGTAGATCACAAACATTTTAAAATCTATTTCCATTCAAACACATTCGTATATTCATAAGGGGCGCAAGTATGTGCACTATTTAACAGTGACGTTCGCAGTGACGTCAGCGGTTGCGCGCTTGTCTTCTGCGTGATATAACGTGTAAAGTATATCAGGCTCAATTCCTTCTTTGTTTATTGTCGGCGAATTGCGGATAGTGTTAGAATGTATATTTAAAACATCATTGCATTTAAGTTCTAAGACGTAAATAAGTGATGCCTGTTCCACTGTTATTGCATTTACACCTATTTTTGGTTCAATATATTGATGTGAAAGATATTTGTATAGGTTTGTGATAACACGGTTGAATGGAGAAAAAATTATACAGAGTAACGCAAAGGCTAAACAATGAAATTAATATGTTGTATAATTTACTGCAAGGTCATACAGTACCGCATAAAGATAATTGAATAAGATGTTGCTCTCAATGCACGACAATCTGCAGTAGATCTTTTAGACCCAATATGTATAAGGTTTTTATGTATCTAACATTAAATATTATTTTATCACTAGCTTATATCTTGTTGGCATGTCGTCCATAATTATAATTTTGTTGTTAGCAATCATGCATATAAAATGAAAAGCTTTCATTCATTTTATCGCACTGCTATTTGTTAGCATGTCATTGTCCTGTTTCAAAGTTTCTGTAGGTTTCTGTACTGACATATCGGTAAGAAAAGCTGTCTGCTTGTACATGTAAAGTATGGATCACACTCATATCCTTGATCTGGACAGAAAACACACTTTCTTCAAGAATTATTAATTCTATATGAAATCAAATTTGCACATTTGATTTAATTAAAAACCACTGTCAAAATAAATGATACTTGCTACATGCTCTTAAAAATAACAATGAAATATTTCATGATAAACGCAGGTGATATGCATTTATTTAAGGTGAGGCTACAAACTCGAAGATGTGATAAAACGTTAATAACTTTTGATTAACAATTTTTAATATCCACCGTTTTATATTTACAACAAATTAGAAAGCAGTAATCGATCTTACACAGACTATTTGCATTAAATAAAACATTTTTTTGCTAAAAGTGAATTATATGGTAATTAGTAATATTGGTAAATAAACAGAAATCAGCAGCATGGTGATTGCAGGTTTTTTTCTAAGCAATAATTCGACTGAATATGCACATCAAAAGAAGATAATGAAACGGCAAATATAATGCTATTTTTAGAGCTACGTCACATAAACAAAGCTTAATTACTCAACCATCTATGTGCTGTAACAGCCGATCGCAGAACAGAACCAAATCTTTTGGGTTCTGAAGGCACAAGCTCAAAACATCTAGTACACTAAGCTATTACTTACGGTGGTCAAGAAGAATAGCTTTTCGATTCAGTCGTTCTGAAACATGGTAAATGTAGCTTTAATTATTCGCTATTACACTATCAGTTTACGTTGATAACATCCCCCATAATGAAGTGGGTGGGGTAAATTCGTGCCATGTTTATGGTCAATCATATTTCGTTTCTTCGAATTTTCTGCTTTTCGTTTTGTTTGATTTTTGTCAGTTGTCAGTAATGTTCCATATGTTGAATGATTTCATACCAAATAACAGTTGTTTTTTATGGTCAGTCTGAGAAAAAAGTGTTTCTCTATACCTTATAATCCTATTACGTCGGGTGAGGTTTGAAGTGAATATTAGTCATTTCTTGAAATTCTGAAATTCCCGTGTTATAAGTGTCTTATATGGTCTATATTTTGTCCTAGGATAGTATATTTCTTTTTAAAAAGTTCAATTCAAGGAGGGCTGGCAAAATGTTTATTAGTATTTTAAGGTCTAAAGAAATTCAAAGAATTTTAAATAACAAATTCTTATTTATCAATGACGCAACGCATTCGGTTACAAAACTGTCTGAGTAAAACCTTACATTGAGGAATATGTATAAATAGGTTTGTAATCCATTCTTTAGTCACTATCTTAAATAATAACAATATTTCATGCAATCTGAAGGTGGTAAGTAGGTCTGATCCGATTTTATGGCATCTCATACTGTTCTTCTCTGTCTGCTTTGTTGGGTCTAGCTCGGCATTTCAACTTTCATTAATCATATAGTTCATAAAACTTACCATCAACTTGTAAAGTATTTAATCAGCAATATTTATTCAGATATTACATAAATTCACTTATTTGATTTGTTTCTAAATATCCTTAATTATCCTAGATACCAGACAGGCAGAATCAACTACTACTTTCAACTAGAAACCAATTAACTAAAACTTATCTGTGTTATAATTATTGAGGCATTTCGAGCTAATTTTTGTCAACATATTCAAGGGCATAAAAAGTTTTTTTTTCTAACGAAATATAATATTTTAGATAACATATTTAAAATGTCTGTATTGTACTGCTCACATTGCACTTTTTATTTCCTAAAACAAATACAGGAAATATCTCGAAAATAATATCGGTTATCAAGTTCATTCTATGATATATAGGTCATCTCTCGGTAGACCTCCACTTCTGAAAGGTTACTCAATATGACAACATTGGATAAGTCGGCTGTGAAATGCTTCTAGCCTATAAAGGGCGCGGCAGCATATCAAATACATATCCCATACACGTGGGGATACACAAGCAGTAAAATTATTTTCTGCTATACATAAAGCTAAAGTAAGTACGTGTTATCGACTTGATCTGCTTGATAATCTATCAACTTCATTTAAAAGCAGATCAACTATTAAACTATTAAAAAATAAACTCATAGACAAATATTTGTTCCCATGGGTTAGAAAAAAATCATCTCGGGCAATTTAGTTTCTCCCATGTCCGTGAAGTTGGCAGCCTAGCAGCCTAGCAGCCTGAAGTTGGCAGCCTAGCAGCCTGGCAGCCTAGCAGCCTTAGGTTAGCGACGGATATTAGAAACAGAGAAATGGCCTGAAATCCATTATAATTACGTTCTAAGGACACTACAAGCTTATTGGATATGAAATGAAACTTAAAACTTCACCTTATTTATAGGCTGCTGGAATGTGAAAGTAGCAGCCTAGCAGCCTGGCAGCCTAGCAGCCTAAAGTTAGCGACGGATATTAGAAACAGAGAAATGGTCTGAAATTCATTATAATCACGTTCTAAGGACACTACAAGCTTATTGGATATGAAATGCAACTTAAAACCTCACCTTATTTCTAGGCTGTTTGAATGTGAAAGTAGCAGCCTAGCAGCCTGGCAGCCTTAAGTTAGCGACGGATATTAGAAACAGAGAAATGGTCTGAAATGCATTATGATCACGTTCTAAGGACACTATAAGCTGATTGGATATGAAATGAAACTTAAAACTTCACCTTATTTCTTGGCTGCTGGAATGTGAAAGTAGCAGCCTAGCAGCCTGGCACCCCAACAGCCTAGCAGCCTTAAGTTAGCGACAGATACTAGAAACAGAGAAATGGTCTGAAATGCCTTATAATCACATTCTATGGATACCACAACCTATCGGATATGAAATGAAAATTAAAAATTTACTTAATTTCTAGGCTTCTGGAATGTGAAAGTAGCAGCCTAGCAGCCTTAAGTGAGTGACGGGAAGAAGAAAAACGGAAACGGTCTGAAATGCAATTATAATCCTTTTCTACGGACACTTCAAGCTTATGGGATTAGAAACAAACCTTTTTTTCACTTAATCTCTAGGCTGCTGGAATGAGAAGTTAGCAGCCTAGCAGCCTTAAGTGAACGACGGATATAAGAAATATGGAAACTGTCTTAAATGCATTATATACATTTTCTAAGGACACTATAAGCTTTCTGAAATGAAATGAACCTTAATTATTCATTGAATCTTTATGTTGCTAGAATGGAAAGTTAAGACCTAGCAACGTATAGTTAGCGACGGGAATATAAAATACGGAAATGGTTTGAAATGCATTATGCAGTAAAACCCCTCTATTAAATACACCTTCCGGACTGACGCAACCTGTCCTTAATTTAGCGGGTTGTCCTTAATAGTGGATTTGTATTGCCCTCTGTACATGACGTCACTGGAACAACATAATAAGTCTTTCGGTTCTACATCCAATAGAGTGTTCAAGCGACTGACTCACAGAATTCAGCTGATTTTTTTCTTTAAAATCTAAAAGAAGTTGATATACTATGGAAACAACGTAATATTATGTTTCATTACACCTTGAAAACTGAAAAAAAAGTTTTGCCTTAACCTGGATTCGAACTCTCGACCTTTCGGTCAGGAAAATGTAGACCGACGATCTACACCACTGAGCCACAAAGACTAGTTATTACGACGCGTCAAAATTAATCTTATAACTAAAGTATCTACCCCGTGACTAAGTTTGTAAAACTTTATATTTTGATGTTTTTCTGTAACAAAAAAATGAGTCAGTAACTTAGTTTAAATATGTTCTCCACAGTTACCGCAAAAATTTCAAGATGTATAAACACTTTCTTTTTTCATCGTCTGCGAGTCAGTCGTTTTAAAATTTACATTATATACCACTTTCATCCTTCTACCTAACAATACTCTGAATTACAGTCTTAATTACAGTTTGAAACTGTTTTAATTGCAATTTTTACGAGTAAAGTGAATATCGTTAAATAATATTTAAAGGGGTAATAGTTTGTAAAAAAAATAAAAAAAAATAAAAAAGTCAGTTAACGAATGTTACCAAAATCGAGTGTCCGTAATTTGGGTTTGAATTTTGCTTGGAAACGTATTTTGTACTACGTCCGTTATCCGTAATACCGGATTAGTTGGATGTCTGTATGTTGGAGTTAAATATTTGTTGCAAAAAGCAAATCAAATGTCCGTTCTTTGAAACTGACCTTAAAACCGAGGCGCCCTTAATTTCGGAGTGGCCGTAAGGTGGGATTTTACTGTAATCACTTTTTAACCACACTACAAGCTTATCTGAAATGAAATGAACTTGAAACATTCACTGAAAACACCTGACGGCTAGGCTGGTGGGCCTAAGTTAGCAGCCTAGCAGGGTAAAGTTAGCGCGTAGAATATGAAATACGGAAACAGTCTGAAATGCACAGGAATCCCTATCTAAGCACACTAGAATATTAGTTGCTGGAACGTTAAGAGAGTAAAAAAAAGTAGGCTATAAAAAGTATTTAATTTCGCAAAAATAACCTTTTCTACAGAGAAAAAAGATATGATAGATTTTTAATACGAATAATTGTGGCTTGATAGGTAGTTTTTAATTGCCAAGTGTCTGTGCATGCCGCATGGCACAAAGGTATTCTAGATGTTTGGCATACAGTATTTTTTACGGAATCCCGTTAGGGCCATCGTGGTTAGACGTTATAATCCAGAGGGCGACAATGCGATAGTGCGATAATGCGATGGCGACAGTGCGATAATGCGATGGCGACAATGCGATAATGCAATGGCGACAATGCGAACGTCATATCGCACTGTCGCCATCGCATAATCGCACTGTCGCCATCGCACTATCGCATTGTCGCCATCGGATTATCGCACTGTCGCCATCGCACTATCGCATTGTTGCGTTATCGCACTATCGCATTGTCGCGTTATCGCACTATCGCATTGTCGACTATCGCCTTCCGGTACACATGCGCACATCGTGTTTTATTGTATGTACACAAGCGATTTTTAGGAAATAAAAACAATTGCAGAAACATAAAATGGATGGGTTTATAATACGGAATACCGTTAGGGCCATCGTGGTTAGACGTTATAATCCAGAGGGCGACAATGCGATAGTGCGATAATGCGATGGCGACAATGCGAAAGCGCGATAGTGCGATGGCGACAATGCGATGATGCGATGGCGACAGTACGATATGACTATCGCATTGCCGCCATCGCACTATCGCGTTATCGCATTGTCGCCATCGCATTATCGCTTTGTCGTCATCGCATTATCGCGTTATCGCACTGTCACCATCGCATCATCGCACTGTCGCCATAGCATTATCGCACTGTCGCCATCGCATTATCGTACTAAGGGGCATTGTCGTGCAGCAAAATAACAGGTCCCTGTCTTTGTAAGAAAGGAAATGCTTCAGGCTGCAACATCTGGTCTACATAGCCTTGAGCATTAAGACTTCCACGTACAACAACAGGTGTTGAACACGAAACATTACACAGATTCGTCGCTAAAATATTGAAATGTTAAAAATAAACACCGCACAATTTCTTTTGCAACTGAGTGCATACTGTAACACATCTTTTTTAAGAAATTTAAATTAACATAAATGAAATGATGTTAAATGTAATGGAAAGCTTGTAGTGTCTTTAGAACGTGATAATAATGCATTTCAGACCATTTTTCTGTTTCTAATATCCGTCGCTATCTTAAGGCTGCTAGGCTGCAAGGCTGCTACTTTCACATTCCAGCAGACTAGAAATAAGGTGAAGTTTTAAGTTTCATGTCATATCCAATAAGCTTGTAGTGTCCTAAGAACGTGGTTATAATGCATTTCAGACCATTGCTCTGTTTCTAATATCCTTTGCTAATTTAAGACTGCTAGGCTGCTAGACTGCTAGGCTGCTAGGCTGCCAGGCTGCTAGGCTGCCAACTTCAGGCTGCTAGGCTGCCAACTTCAGGCTGCCAGGCTGCTAGGCTGCCAACTTCACGGACATGTTTCCCCATAGTTTACTAAAATATTTTCAGTGAAATTTCTTGTTCCCAAAGATTAGAAAAAGTAATCCCAGACAAATGAGTGGTTCCTACAGATTGTGTAAAATAAACTCATTCTGAAAATATTAAATCACCAATGTCACCTCTGTGTTTCCATACTAATCAAGTGGAACAAATCTTTCGGTGATAAATAAAGTGGCTAGTTCTAATCTGATTAGGATCATTACATCTGAACTTCAGTTTTTCATATTCAACGCAAATTCGCAATAATGAAAATGTAGTAATTCCTTTAAGAAAATGTTCAATATTGCTGGGAGCATGACTAATTGTATAATAGAAAACCTTTACTTATTAAAAGTATGATGCTTTAGTTGCTGTACACGTACATGTTTTCAAAGAATTTATAAAAGCGTTTGACCGTCACTTTTGTATTTCTGAAATATCAACTGTATATATTTTGTCTGTTTGCGTTTTTAGTAATATATAATACTATTGAAATAGGAAAGACGACATAATCTTTTTCTGTATCAAATTAATATATTCCAAACATTTCATGCTAAGCTAAACAGACAGAAAATTACAGTATTGCAAACAACTTTTACCAAAAAATCAATGACAGGTTGTGTTCATTTTAAAACAAATTTTGCTGACATCTTTTTATTGCTATAACATAGATAAAATGTAAATTCACTCATGTAAAACGGATATGAGTTCTAGCTAGAGTTATAATATGATGTGTTATATGGCTTTACGGTGTTGCTAAATGAGTACTCGTGCAATAACATAACGCGTATGACGATGTTTCCTGTTCAATTATAGTTCTTTAACATGAAAGTAAGTCATATATGTCTCAGGCAACAAAAATAAAAGTTGTATTCTGGTATATAAACGTTGTCTGGTCGTGGCCAACTGTCTTTAAATTTCTGTTTTGCGCGTCCGACAAAATTTACATTCATTTCGAGTTTGGAGTCCTCATTTTGACACGACTGACCATGAATTAGCCCTGTTTGATGGATATTTCTAGCGCTTTAGACAACCTTAACATGAACATTTTATTTAGTAACACAGAATAATTATACTGGAGGTTGAAATGATAAAGTTTGTATAAGACATGCACGATTTGTTGTTTTCCGTTGGTCAATACAAATTAACACTTACATATTAAGTAAAAAGAAATATAACAAGTGCAAGTACTATAAATGTCAAATAAGTAATAACACTCAAGTAATCAATCATCCCATATCCCGTTGTAGCATACTGTATCATATGAAATCATGAAAAATTTGTTGTTATCAAATTAAATGCTAAATAAACAATAAATTATTGGAGACAATCTTTTCCAAAACAATATGATATAATAAATTGATACCGTTTCTGCGCCTAGTTGTGAATACTCCATATCACAAGACGAATGTATTTAGGCAGGTGGTCCCTGGTGTACTGTTGCAAACACTATACAATATTTTGTTTATTATCAAACTGGTGTCAGAAGAAAAACTGCATATGATTTTATCCTAAGCAGGGTTTTGTAAGCAGTGCAGATAGATATATTTTATCACTTCTAAATCATGTCGCTAAGTGCATTTATATTCATATGATCATCAAATTGTAGTAATTTATTTTACAGCTAAAATATTTTCTTGATAATTATACACAGGACAATATAAGTTACGTTTTACTTCATAGAATAGAAGCCTAGGGCCTACACAGTTTACCTATGACCTTTCTGCACGTGTGATAACTGAACCCTACGTGTACAAATATATGTGGGAAAATAGTTTTAAAGTATTACTGACAGCATTTCTGTGTGATCAAACAAAAACTGAACATCTTTTAACAAATAAAATTACAAAATTATTTATGATTATGATTATTATTATAGAATATGTAAATCGTTAATTATCTATTTTTTAATGTGTTTTCGGACAAAAACTAATTTTGTGTCATTGTGTATTTTTAATTGTGACTTTAAGACAGATAGACAGACAGACAGACAGATATATATTATTGACTTATACATAATTGTACATAGTCATAAATACAGAACACATAATACATAAATTACAATGTCATGGCACGTAGATATCATAACAAACATTTGTAGACATATAATTATAAGATATCATAACAAACATTTGTAGACATATAATTATATACGGAGAATGTTCTTAAGTCCATAATTCAACAATTCATAGTTGAAATTAATTTAAGGTGAATTAATACTTCAAAATACATAATTAATAACATACAGATGAGTTTAACAAAGTAATTGTTACAACAAAATCACCTTAAACAAAACTGGTAAAAATATACCGTACTAGTTACAGTAAAGTTTAAATTGTAATATTTATAAATTCATATCGACACTTGGTCGCTAAAATTATGTACTTAGCAAGTCCTATTAATTCAGATTTATTTGTAGAAGTCAGAAGCTGCAAAAATTCAAACATGCTTGGTTTTCTGTAATAATATGGTTTTATAATCTCCCTACGTAATGCCAAATAACAATTACAAATAATAATAAATGAAATTCTTCCTCAATTTCCTTACTATTACATAATTCGCATTTTCTTTCCGAGCGGGGTAGTCTCTTGGGTCCATATCTTTCTAATTCTATCTTCAGTTTATGAGAAGACAACCTAGTACGAGACAAGCATTGCCTGTAGGATTTATTTAATAAATTATTAAGGTAAAATGCAGATTCAAAATTGTCAATCAAATGTACATATAGACTGGACAATGTGGACTAGACTGAATGTCTGCAGTAACCTTTTGTATAACTTTAAGTAAATGACTCTAAACTAATCATCATATATTATTATTTAATTATTTTTGGCCTGCATCAGACTGAATTACTTCGGACTCGACCACTGTTTTACCATCCGATCATATCAAAAGTATATTTTGCTTATTGAAATTGCTTCTAAATTTTTCTATATCATCTCTTTGTTCTAGGAATGACACCGCCATAGAGTAAATAGATATCCACTCGGTGAATTCAGTTTTATGGTAATATCAAAGGGTCCATTCAGTGCAAACCATCTTTAAACAGCAAGATAGCACTTCGCACAACGAAATTATTCCGAAATAACTGGCTGTCCATCGACAGGTAAATGAAGTGGCAAAAAGCGGTTTGATGTTTTGTTGTGCGATCGAAGTTGAAACCGGCAGGGACCTATTAATTAGGAACGCTTCTCAGTGTGATTCTGCAAAGTGCCCGAACGTTGCTACTCTAAATATGACTAGGTAAATGTCAGAACTGGAATCATAGTAACTAATTTGTTTTTAATTCCACCTTAAGCTTGGGACACCCGATAAGTTTAATATTGAACAGGCCAATCTTTTTCACATATGATGAGTTTTCTTGTTCAGTGACAGTTTCATGACAACTCTAAAATGCATTTTTCTATCGAATGGTATAGTACAAATGATACAGAGCGGAAACACTGCAAATAATAAGAATTACATTAGATATGACATCATAAGAATTGTATTTTAAGAAATGATAATGATTATGAGTGTACTTAAAGTCAGCTAATTAGAGACATTGCTGATAACAAATTATCTCCCTTACTCAGATAACATCAGAGGTAATCCAAATTGCACTTTGGTCCTTTCAGTTGGAATCCTCTGACTTTATCCTTGTTTCTCTTTGTGATAGTCTTGACTTTCAGTTGTGAAAATTGTCACTTACATATTAAATAAAAAGTTAGAAATATAAAAAAACAAACTTTATGTGCTAACAAAACATATTCTTAAACTAAATGTTTAATCTGACTACTATTGTGGCAAATAATAAGGTGTAATTATCACCATACCATAAAGGAAAACAGCGATGAAAGCAGAGGAATCCAAATGGAAGGACCAAGTTAATATTAGAGAGTATTCAGGGTAGATAATTCACTGATGTCCCCCATTAGACAACCTACTTGATCAAATGATCAATTATAATTTTGTTTTTGTCTTTTTTACATGTCTGAAGTGCTGAATTCAGGGTCTGTTTTCAATATTATCATATGCATCTGTACATAAAAATAGGACAAAGAGACAGTTGTATAACACTTGCAGTTGATTACTGGTAGTGTCGGACGTGGTTGAACGATCTTAGAATAAGTTTTATTCAAAAGAGCAAAAGAAGTTTGACTTTTTGTTCTAGAAAATTCACTCACATATTTTCTATCTTAACTGAGGAGTACGTTTTCTTATTTCAATTTCAAACACGATTTATAGTCTCAATACAAACGTTTCTCTTTCCGTATTTACTGAAATATACATTCAAGTTTACTCAGTCAACGTTTTAAAAAGTTGAAATTAAATGAAAAAGGCTTATCCATTGTAAAACTAACTAGGATATGTGGGTAAAATAAATTCTGTAAGTAAGAAGCATCCGCTCCGGTTATGATACAATAAAGTTAATACAAGCAAACATCTGTCAACAGAAGATTGCTATGCACTTTCTGCTGGCGAATTCAGGTGAAAAAGAAATGCAATATGCATTTGAAGTAAAAGCCACTGCATTGTAAATTTCAAAGCCGAAATGTTACTTTATTTAACATCCTTGAATAAGTCTGCATTGAATATCTTGCAGATAGACATTAGTTTAGAATCAAACGCAAAAAGAAAAGAACGTTGAAACAACTTATTCAAATCAAATTAATGAAAGAGTGAATTAAACTACAGAGGGGTTAATTTTATATTAATTTTTACAGAACAATTCACATAAAATGATAAAGTCAAAAATGTGTGATGCAGATTTTACAAAACTGCAAATTTTGAATTGAACAAATAATGTGGCCCCAGAATATACTTTATCTTGAAATCTTTATCGTATGTAATTATTTATTAATTTTATGCCCATACTGCTCTAACACAATAAGATATTGCAGACAACTTCTTCCATAGAAAACAAATATTATCTTCCTGAAACTCGAAGCAAATATTCCATTATCGTCATTATATCAAGCAGACACGTGATCCCTTGTGGCCAGTGGCAGATGATAAACACTCTTTCACATAGTTATACTCTTTATATTTACGTAACTTTCACAGCTTAGGTTCCGGAATAACTTTTAACAACAAAAAATAGCTAAAATGATAGAAGTTAAAGTATTTAACTTGTCCTTTTTAATGGAATTTAGAAAAAATAAAAATAAACGATTTCATGGGGATTGAATTGAATTTCTCAAACAAAGAGAAAACAAAAATTATAAAGAAGTTGCCTTTATGTCGAAATTTCCAAAGAACTTAAATTTCCATAAATCTCAATTTATATGAGAGAGGAAATGCGGCATACAGCAGTTTTAAACAGTATGTCCATTTCAGTCTAAACTTGGAAATGATATACTGAGCTGAGGATTGCACATTTAAGTCTTTAATAATAATACAGTCTCAATGAAACTTTACATATCTAGTAATAGTTCAAAATATATTCTTACTTCCTTTACGAGTCTGAATCATAAAACTCAGGTTCATAATTTGGAATATAAATTTTGAGATATATCACATGCTTAAAGAGTAAGAAAGGTTTGTTAAATATGCCTTTTAACTTGCTTTTTTTTTTCTTGAATGATTCACTGATTCCACCGATTCGTATAAAACTGAAGGCATTTCACGTAACAAGAAAAAAACGATTTTTGATTCAAGTGCCAGAATTTGATAATAAATGTTATTTTTGAATGCAATTTTATCATAACAGCAATTATATTGAAGTTTTGTGCATTACAGCTGTATCAGAGGTTGTTTGTTACTAAATAATAAAATATGTATCTTATTAGTGTAGACTATACATTTTGTTTTTGACATCTTTGACAGCACAGTGACTCATGTATATGTTGTGCTTACTCTAGTGGCTATACATTGTGGAATATCTATGTGGAATATCTTATAGAATATCTATGTGGAATATCTATGTGGAATATCTTGTGGAATATCTATGTGGAATATCTTGTGGAATATCTATGTGGTATATTCCTCCCATTTTGACAGTTTATACTTAAGCGGAAAAAGACGAGAATACTACATTGACAAAAGTCATCCGCAGTGCGTGTGTCAACGTAGATAACATTAAAATGATAACATTTAGAACACTTTGAAAATACAATCTCAATGAACAGAAGTTTTATCAAAACATACTATCCTTTGAAACTGAACAGAATATTCAAAACAAAAAATACACTGATTATGATAAAGGTTGAATTATTTTCGACAACACGTTTAAAGAGAGAAACCCATGTGATGTGTTACCTAGGATTACATCTACAATATTGTTAATTTATCAAGAGAAAGTATTCCTGACTAATATTTCGTATACTGCTTTAGAACCTTTTAGGATCTTTGTATATTGCAGATTTTTATTGCGAACTAATTTGCATAATACTGAAATAGTTTAATTTGAAATAAAACAAAAATTTCCTACCCCCAAAATTAACGTAAACGTTGTGTTAGACATTAATCTTTTGCTCTTAAGTTATTTATGGTTTCTTTTGAATCGTGGCTTTGATCATTTTCAATACGACTGGGCAATGCTAAGTGATCTTGGATGTCTGTTTCCTTCGTTTGCTTTTGTTGCATGAAGAGATGTTTACCATTACTTTTAAACTGTTAAAAGTATTTACATCTGTTTTGATGGAGTCTTGTTTCGCTTTAATAGAGAGTTGTATAAATAGCATGTGGCACTGGTATTAAAACATGTATATACGATTAGTATAAAGTATCGTGCATGGCTATTATATGTTTATGTTTCGCATTACGCTTGAAATTGAACGCAATAGAATTCCTTACTGACACAAACAACAATATATTAAAGTTTAGTCACATGCGAAAGGGAAAAAACATTTAAAGTATATGTGTATAGCATAAAAATACAGAGGTCGTGTCGGTAATCACTTCTCAGTTAAGAAAAGTGAAGTATCAGCAAACCTGTGTTAGTTAAAAGGATATTTCTCTTCATCATATGTTTGATGTACATGTAGATATCTGTTCTGGGTAAAAGTTATGTAATAAATATATTTGATTTATTTTCCTTTCTATTATAAGTAAACCACTGTTTTTGTGAACTTTCGCAAAACAAAATGCAAGAAAAAAAAAGAAAAGAAAAAATTTGGACACATTTGAATGCAATCTATGAAAATGATCGAAAAGATATATATCATTTGCATCCTTTCTAACACTAATTGCTAGTTATTGTGTGTTTTTGTAAAAGTATTTTCGATGCTTAAAAATTACAATAAGGACAAATCATCGTACAGGATACACTTCTTTCACTTGAGTCTTATCACTAAATCCTTGCTACGTTTTTTGTTGGTTTAATACAGCAATTTAAATACTTTTACAAAATTAGTATTAGACGTTGAAACACGCTTGCGTTGTGTTGAACAAGGTAATTTTGTGTCAACTGAGCCTTGTGAGGCTTTGCATAATTATGAATCAGAATGCCAGAATGTACTGATGTAGAAACATAAACAATAAAAGACTCGTCGATATCCCGTTAGGCATTAGTGTTGCCAGGGATTACGAACAGTTCGGTTTTTCTACTACACAATCTTTCGCCCGAAACCATGAGGCAGCCCTTACCGTCGATCTTGCTCAAACAATTATCCGCAATGAAATTCTTTTACACCATCTACTTTCGGTTTTGATGGGGCACGGAAGGTGCAACTGCACAGCAGCTTTTACAGCAAACATCAGAGGTAAGCTCTATGCTAGCATTTGATTAAAACATTCGCTGTTTTTAAAAAAAAAAAGTCTTAATTTTTTGACAGATCATCGAAATACTGAACTGTTCATTCATTCATTCGTTTGTTCGTTCGTTCGTTCTTTCCCTCCTTCATACACTTCTCCACTCGTTCGTTCGTTTGTTTGTTCGTTCAGTCAGTCGTTCAGTCTGTCAGCCGTTCAGTCTGTCAGTCAGTCAACTGTTATTCAAGCCCTGGTCAATTTGTTAAAATGTATCATTGTTATTGTAGTAGAGACAAAATTTTATCGATAAAATGTTCAGTTCAGAACTTCGACTTAGAATAAGTAATACAGATGTTTAATAGATTTATACATCGTGCCCCGTTTCCGACTGTGAAATGTGTTGTTAGTTGGGGGTTTTTTATGCTCCCGAAGGGAGGCATATAGTTTTTGAACTGTCCGTCCGTCATTCCGTCAGTCCGTCCGAAAACTTTAACATTGGGCATAACTTCTTTATTAGTAAGTGGATTTACTTCATACTTGGACAAAAATACCTTTGGACAAGACCTTCCCATTTTCTTATATTTATTTGACCTTGGCCCTTGAATGACCTTCACCTTGAGGGTTTAATTGTCCAAAAACTTTAACATTGACCATACCTTTTTTTTCATACTTGGACACAACACCCTTTTTGACAAGTCTTTCCCACTGACCTATATTTATTTGACCTTGACCCCTAAATGAAATTTACCTTGAAGATCCAATTGTCCAAAATCTTTAACATTAGCCATAACCTCCTTATTAGAAAGTCGATTAACTTCATACTTGGACACAACACCCCTGTGGACAAGACCTTCCCACTGACCTATATTTATTTGACCTTGACCCTTGAATGACTGGTACTCAGCCCAAAGTCAAAGCACCACTTCGGGGGCATTGTCATCTTACAGTGACAGTGTTTGTTCAACATATATCACATTGTGCTTCTTGCTCAACAGGGAATGAATGAAAAAGCGTATTTTCGAAATACCATGTAGGATATGGGGCATGATGATATAAGGTCGCACATTAAACACAATAAACGATAGGATTCCTTCCTGCTTAAAGACTGCAGTGCAGAGAGACCTTTTGTGGACCATCAAACCCGAAAGCAAAATATGTACACGAATTTCATATAAATATTGACCAATTAATCAAAGTTCAGCTATTTGAACTGATGTATGTCCGATTTTTCTGACTGTCTCTCATCGCAAACTGTGTTTACAGCAACAGATAACCGGTGTCTACTGAGACAGACCACTGATTAAGCAGATTTCACAGCGAAACCGCCGATATGGTTATGCACCGTGAAAACGTTCGCCTTGGCGGTAAAATAGCGTATGACACCGGCACATCTGAGACTGGAGCACGACACGTTACTGATCAGTACTGCCCACATTGCTCCATTCCAACGTAAATGTCATTGAGCAAACGGAAGATTACCATAAAAATTATCAATAAAGTGCTCTACGTACGGGCGTCTTGCCTTCATTTGGACATCGTTTGTGCAAAAGCGTTTTAGAATGGTTGAATATGATAAACTGAAAAACAAATTAGTGTATAATTATAGCTGTGCATTTGCTTATACTGCAAAATTTACTCATTTGTTCTAAGTAGTTATACAAATATAGTAATAATAAAGGTGCACAGATTTTACTTTGGATCAGTATAATTCATCGAGGAACGCTAACACTATAGCCGTATTTTGTTTGATCTTTTAACCTATGTCAGTCATTTGATCTTGCAACCTATGTCAGTCATTATCATAAACAGCCTTTATGTTCGACGCATTGCCTTTTTTTATACAGACTATTGTCGTGGAAACATAAAAGTACAATCCATCTGCAACAAGTTGTAAATAAGTTGTATAATATTCACCAGACGACACCTTACAGACACATGGCCCCATGTGTATACTTTCTAACGTTAATGAACCTTGTGATATATAAATACATATAAGCAAATTTGTGCCGCCAGAGAATAAGAAACAACACTGTAATGTGTTTTAGTCTGTGGTAATACAAATGCGTTTAGTTTAAATCCAATTATAGCGAAATTCAAGGTTAACTTCTTGTCTATAAAGGCTAAAATATATTTTTGATGGATTAAGCTTAAATATAAAAAGATATAAAACGCTTCTTAAAATACGTTATTAATGTAACGTGTTATTCATTTTAAGCAATGGACCACGTACAGTCACTTGATAACTGAGTTAGAATTTAAACACAGGTCTTACACCTTGACGTCGTGCAGTCTTATAACACTAAATTGAAATTTTTAATTATTATTAGGTGTTTCCTATTATAAAGACTTTTCTCCTTTTATTTACTTAAAGTATTTATCATTTTTCACGTTGCATGGATTAAAAATGCTGACGGTTTTAGAAAAATCATTTGCAATATAAAACTAGTTGACTTACTACTGCACACTTAGTATAGCAATGAAAAGACAATTTGAAATAAAAAAAAGATATTTTGATATCTAATATTTGTTTGCTTACCTGGTACCAGCAAGTGGGAAATATCATGAACATGTTATCATGTATATGTTTTTGCTGAGTGTTTATATCCTAAACCTGTCACAATTAATTGCGATTTGCTTTTAGCTGTCTCAGAGATATAAATGATGGCTTGCTTACAGCATTAACTTTGCTTCTTGAATTTCATATTTTTGCTCAGTGGAATACCTGCAGGTTTAATCAATATCCGATGCTATTTCAAGACAAAACTAAATGTTACATGATCTCTATTTTCATTTTTGATAATATTTTCATAAATATAACGACAACAGTAATACCAATAAACTGAACAATATACATCCCAAAAATACATCCTCAAACTGAAATAAAAACAGATTATGATTCTGTTTAAAATGAAATATCTTGTCTTCAATATATTTTGCTTAACAGTTAGAATTCTGAATCAGATGACAAAAGCATAGCTATCACAAATGTTGATGTTGGCAATAAAACAATTTCAGGTTTAAAACCTTTACTGTATTACACAAATTGATTGAATAAATTGCAAATTGATATTTAAGATACAGAGAAAATAGCAAGTGGCAGAAAACAAGAAAATGCTTTCGTGATCTCGAAATAAACGATTGTTTCTAAAACAATTAACATTTCATTTGTTTCGTTGCAATTCGGTGATAATGACCTTTGGAACCAACACTTGAACCGGATAGACCAAGCCAGGGTGGTAAGGGCTATCAAACATCAAAATATATTATAACACTCCTTTTTTTAAATATAAGCCGATTTTCACAAACATGAAGAAAAAGATATACCTGCCAAGAATCATTTCATGATTGGCAAAACTGGTACTGTTACTCGTGTTATTCTTTGCTTTTGTTGATATGACTAGCTCTCCTTTGACTTCAACATTAGTAGCATAGACCTTCGTTTCTAGTCACGTGACTTCAGAATTATATGAGATAACCTTCTTTTGCAAAAAGCTTAATGATTTTGACCTGATAAAAGTGGAGAGAGTTTTATTCTTGTTCTTCATGTAGATAATCTATGTACTATTGCTTGTTGACATTTCAATAAAATGAAATGAAATGATTGTCTGTTGAATAGAAAATAGTCTATTACGTTGAAACATCGAACCTATTCAGAAGTATTACTTTATGATTTCCCTATCTGATGAAATAGTTTGTTCGTTATATGCACACGTACGTTATGATCACCTAGAAAATAAGCTACAAAAAAACGTTTTATAAAATAAGGAAAATTTGTGCACATTAATTCATTGTTATTATCAAAATGGGAAATTACGTTTTACTGCCCTTATTATTGAGAAAAATGAGATTGCATGCTTTTAAACATCGAAAAAATACAATGTTTCTTTGACTATTTTCCAGCAGATTGATGATAACAAATGATGCTCTTGAATGTAATGTTATCATAACAATTACGATGCAATTTCGTGAAGTATTCCTATTAATTGTAACACATCAGGTGATATTATTCATAATTAGAACATATTCTTTAACTTGCAAGCAAAAATGTTTCGTCAGCAATGTTAGTTTTAAGGTCTTACTTGCTGTTTGAGCATATGCAGACTGAAAAATTACAACATATATGTAGACAGTGTCACTCAAATCCTCTTTATATTTCCGATTAGATATAAGCCATAACCTTTTAAATAAATGCATCAATAAGCCATCATAGCATAAAAAATATTTTTCCAGTTGTTTTGAATTTTTTTAGTTGGTAAAGATTGGAAAGATTTATTAAAAAAGAAATGAACTGTAATCTGGTACGAATACAGTGGTTTTACATATAAGATTAAATAAGTGAAATCAAAAACATTTTTTTACACAAAACCATTTCAATAGTGGAATTCTTAAAGTTATTGTGACTATCCTGGCCAACTTACTGGGTTCACACACACGCGCACACACACACACACATGAAAAAGACTGAAGCATGCTTGCTTAACCGCTACACTAGACAAGATTTTTTGAACTTGTCTGAAATAGAACATATCTAACAAATGTTTCCTTTTCTTCTATTCCCTCTGGGCTCTTTGTACTTTGCAGCTGATTATTTTAAGTCGAATATGCATCATATAGGAAAATAGCGCATTTTGAGATAGACCATAAAACATATTGTGCAAAGGAAATATTTTGTACTGGAAGAATATCAGTCGATCGTTTTACATTTACAAAACTATATCTGTGTATGTAGTGCTATATGAAGCAATCAAGAAAATGGTCAATATTTTTAGCTTTTTGCGGAAGTGTAACATCTGTTTCTTTAAAAAAAAACACTTTAGGATGCTCGATAAAACTAACACGTTGGGTAATGAAATTGTATTTTACCTCCATTAAACGTAATTTGGTTATGAAGGGAAACGGATGAGTTTTTACTGATATGAAATGGAAAATATGTGCGATTTTGTGATTGCAGAAGAAAAGTGTCAGCATTTCGGCATAAAAGCTATCTAACCAAATACACAGGCAGTCGATTATTTAGAATTAACTTATGATTCTACGTCAGTAGTCATTTTTCAAGTTGTTTGATGTATTTATTTCTTTTTTATCATTCGCCCTTCACTTCCACTTAACAGAAAAAAAACATATTTGAATAAAGTTTTTCAAAGTTAAATTTCAATGAAATATGTGATCAAAATTATAAAGATAGAAAGCTAGAATTCTTCTGCCATCTTAAGCACAGAGAAGTTACAAAAAGGCTTCATGTTATTATATTTTGTTCAATTTATTAGGTTCTAATGTACTTTGCTTTTTATAAATAAATTGCATATGAAAGAGTTGAATCTGTTAAAAATTATAACTATCATACTGTAAAAAGACTTACGTCTCCTCCGTTTAGCCCTTATCATTAAACCCATCTCCTTTTTGTTGAAATTTTATAGAAATCAACGAGCACTGAGCACTGCAAGTATTATTTAGTTTCAAAATTCATTTCCCTGTGTATTCAAAACGGCTTGTATAGTTGCTCTGCCATTCAATAAGGCAATATATTTCGTATTTGATGATAGATCCATTTGAGATCAGGTAATAATGAGTGCAAAGTAATCAATTAATGTTAGCAATCCAGGTTTTTAACACTTGCATTACAAGTATTTCTAAATTATCGTAAATAACACAATTTTTTTTCCAAAACTGCATCAGAATCCGTCGATAAGTTACAAACATATCCAGCATAGAAACATGTTAACAGTTCACCATTAGAGGCAATGAATGGTAAGTCATCCCTCTGAAGACCACCATCACTGAAAGGTTACTCAATATTAAAAGCAATTAGTAAGTCTGCATTGAATAGCTTATTGTGTATAAAGAGAGCAGCGGTATGTCCAATAAGTTTCAAAACAGCGGGCTACACTTAATTTAAGAAACATATCTGTGTGTGAAGTTACCTTTGAGTTAGGAACTGGGTATTGGATATTCATTACCCAGCTCAGTTCGAACTCCAAGCCAGCTGGGAGTTGGGTGCTGAATACCCAGCTGAGATCGAATTTCTAGCTAGCTATGAGTTGGGTATTCAACCAAACGAGTACCCAGCTCGGTTCGAATTCCCAGCCAGCTGAGGGTTTGAGTATTCAGCCCTAAAGAGCCAAAAACCCAGCTGATATCGAACTCCTAGCTAGCTAGAGTTGAGTATTCAATAAAGGAATACCCACCTCGGTTCGAATTTTCAGCCAGTTGGTAATTGGGTATTTGACCCGGAGGAGCCGAATACAAAGCTGACACCGAGTTCTTAGCTAGCAAGGAGGTTGGTATTTAATCAAAGGAATTCCCACCTAGATTCAAATTCCCAGCAAGCTGGCAGTTGGGTATTCGACCCAAAAGAGCCGAATAACTACCTTAGATCAAACTTCTAGCTACCTATGAGTTGGGTATTCAATAAAAGAATACCCAGCTCGGTTCGAATTCCCAGAATTCAACCCGAAACAGCCGAATACCCAGCTGAGACCGAATTCCTAGCTAACTAGGAGTTGGATATTCAACTAAACAAACACCCAGCTGAGTTCGAATTCCCAGCTAGCTGGGAGTTGGGTATTCGAACCCAAGGAGCCGAATCGCATTCACAGCCCGCTGGGAATTGGGTATTTGAACCGAAGGAGCCGAATACCCAGAGTGGAGTAGGTAGAAAAAAAGTGTGTATTGGGGGAGGGGGGAGGGAATTATACCTTTTTATTATGATTTGCTCCTAAAGGTGTGATTTGTCCTTAAAGGTATGATTTGCTCCTAAAGGTAATAAATTGCCCCTTAAGGTATGATTTGCTCCTTCTGGAAGATTTGCTATTTGTAGAACTGCGCATATGTTAAAGGGGAGATAAATGTAAAAAAACATTTGTCACGATAGTCATTTGCCCTTCCCGAATGATGGAATCGGAAGGGTCCCTAGATGTCGAAAATTACATTATCTGTATTGGCACCGAGATTCCTGGAAGTCTGTTATAATGCTACACCTAGTCGCAGACCTATTCAATAGACTCGGAAAGGTCCTAAGAGGTCAAATATAACATTATCTCGATTGGCACCAAGATTCCTGAAAGTCTGCGATAATGCTAGACACAGTCGAAGACCTATTCAATAGACTCGGAAAGGTCCCGAGAGGTAAAAAAATGATATTATTTTGATTGGCACCGAGATTCCTGAAAGTTTGCGATAATGCTAGACACAGCCGCAGACCTATTCAATAGACTCGGAAAGGTCCCAAGAGGTCAAAAATAGCATTGTCTCGATTGGCACTAAAATTCCTGAAAGTCTATTATAATGCTACACACAGTCGAAGACCTATTCAAAAGACTCGAAAAGGTTCTGAGAGATCAAAACTAACATTATCTCGATTGGCACCAAGATTCCTGTAAGTCTAAGATAATGCTAGACACAGCTGCAGACGTATTTAATAGACTCGGAAAGGTCCCAAGAGGTCAAAAATAACATTATCTCGATTGGCACCAGGAGTCCCGAAAGTCTGCCAGGGTGGTTTATCGTTTTCATTTTGAACAAAACTGCATCATAGCCTACATTAAAATGGAAACTGCTGTTAAATAAGTTAAAGAGCTGTTTCAGCCACTTCAGTTACAGCCATTACAGTCACAGCCACTTCAGTTACTGTACTTAACTTCTTTTTTAACCATACGCTGTCTCATTTAACAAGCAAAATTGTAAAATACATCGTAAAAATATTCTTTATAATATCTTAAACTTACACTAGTGGAGGCAATTCACAGAGGGAATACCCAATTCATACCTAGCTAGGAATTCAATCTCAGCTGGGTATTCGGCTCTGTCGGGACGAATACCTAGCTCCCGGCTAGCTGGGAATTCGAACCGAGCTATGTATTCGTTCTTTGAATACCCAGTAACTTGCTAGCCTGGAATTTGATCTCAGCTTGGTGTTCGGTTCTTGCCGGACGAGTTCAAAATTCCCAGCTGGCTGGGAATTCGAACCGAGCTTGGTATGCGTTTGGTTGAATATCCACCTCATAGCTAGCTGAGAATTCAATCTCAGCTGGTATTCGGCTCTTTAGGGTCGAATACCCAATTCTCAGCTGGTTGGGAATTCAAACTGAGCTTGGTAATGAATATCCAATACCCAATTTTCAACTTATAGCTAACTTCACACACATGAAACATATGTTAGATGCATAATGCTACTTTGAAAAATTAAACTATGTCAGTTAATTTATTAACACGTTTAAAGATGACAGGATATATTTTTATGTCTACATTATAAAGCTGTTAACTGGATGGATACGAGGAGATGTGGAGAAAATTGAAGATTGCAATGATTTAAAGATATCAAATATAAGCAAGAAAAGTGGCGTTTCCATGAGTTACTTTGAAATCAACTGAAATAGAGTATGAAATTGAAACAAATCGGGAACCTGTCATCAAGAACGTTATATATGGATTAATTGCAAAATGTTCCAATATGTAATAATAACAGTGATCGTTTCTTTCTCTACAATGAGCAACCATGTGTGTGTGTGTGTGCGTGCGTGCGTGCGTGCATGCGTGTGTGTGTTCTTTTTTGACATTGTATAATGCATTGTTATTGATGTAAATTTGAAAAATAGAAATCGAATAAGTCCTGAATGAAAACCATATTACTTCCGTTTATGGTGATCAATACTGATGAATACCATGTGTACAATTCCTCAGCATAACTACTCTACTTTGCAGAGAGATGGTATTCTGCGTCTAAATCCTTCAAGCCTTAAGCAGAAAACACTTTGTCTCTTTTGTCTTTAGGCCATCATGGATTGAAATCATGAAATCATAGATAGCAGTCAAATACATTTTAGTATGGCGTTCTTTCGTAATCAACACACGCTTTTTTACATAAAATTAAAGTTTTCTTTTTTTATTAATAATATATCTGTTTTCTGTTCTTATTTGCATACGTTATCGTATATATTTTGCCCATTAACTCGAGTCAATTCCTATCAAAACAGACTTCGAAAGCACATAAAGACATCGAAAACTTTACGAGCCCTGTGTGAGCGTAAAACCAACTTAGAGTCTATTTTGCACAGAAAACAATAAAACATGGAAAAAACCTAAAATGAGGAGCCTGGTACTCGCACATTGTAAATAAATGATGGAATACTCAACAACTGTAGGGGCTAATATGAAAAACCTGTTGGCCTTTCTTCTCTTATTTTAATTGACTCATTAATTTTTTGTAACCATGCTCACTTTCATAATTTACAACATTGTATAACAGATAAAGTGCAACGGGAGAATGTTTATGTACATGCATTGTTCTACATTTTTCATATTTGAAAAAAGGTTTTATCGTAGTTTACATGAGCTGTCTTACATTTGTTTCTGTACAAAGCTTTTTTTCACAACAACTAAATGTCTCTGTTTTAAAACGTTCAAACAAGGTCATGAAGGACCAGTTAGAACCATATAGAAACGTAATTTTGGGCACAATATGCAAAATTTCTTCAGTTTAAATGAATATAAAATTTAGATAATTATGTACAAGTGTCAAAGATGATGTAATAAATGTAATAAATTGGACAATTATCGTAGTGTTGACACTAGCTATCATTTTAAGAACATGTTACTTTTTGTGTATGTAGATATGGCAAAACATATACAATTTCAGGCAAAAATAACAACATTTTAGTCAGGGGTATATCATTAAAAAAATGATAAAATGTGTAACAAAACATAATATAGCAATATTCGACACTTGCAAACAATATATGTCAACATTTATTAGAAAGAAACATATACAGCTTATCTCCTTTTACAATAATGTTTCTCTAGCAAAAAACAAAGGAAAATAAGTATTAATTGTACATTAATTATCCAAAACAGAATAACCCAATCAAATTCTTATATGGTGAGAGCATCAACCATGTTCTACATGAGAAGGAGTATATTTTTATTATTACTTCTTTTAATTATTATAGGTATAGTAACAATTATAGCAAACTTGTTTACCAATACACTTATAAGTTATTTGCAAAATTCTTAGCAAGCCACCAAAGATTTTGTTATGTACTTATAAATTTTTACATTATTTTAAATTATATTAAGTATATTGTCGATGAGCATTTCTTGGAAATAACAGTATAATAATATATAATATCATCTAATTACTTCTATCATTACATAAACATCGCAATTCACTTTATTGCAATGCATTCACTGAGGTTTGCTTTGAGTTTAATCGGATTTTAAATGCTTTATTATAATGTTATGCGAACCTGAGGATAGCTGATTTTTACTTTTGGAGTTCGATACATTTGTACATACATGACTTGGAATAAAATCATTCGATATGTAATTTCTTCTTATTTTGCTATATACAGGGCAAATCAATAAAAAATGATACTCATCCTCGAAGTCATTGACATTGCAACATACACAACGTCTATCATTCCGTTCAATATTATTATGTCGCTAAATTGTGTATTATCATTTACAATTCGTCTTTCCAATGTGCGTTCCATGTTTAAAACAGTGTTATACCGTAGAAAATACCAACTAATGTAAGATTGTACTACAAAGCTATTTTTAACAGGATAACCATTTCAGAAATCATTTGTATGATATATATGTATCAAATACATAAATCTCAGCTAAATTGACGATATATATAATTGAAAAGTGGTGTTACAAACTATTTTGCGTTCATTCGGTTTCTAATCGTTCAAATGTAACGCTTAGAGGGCGTTTAACTCAATTAAACCAATCAAATCATAAAGTCAAGAAATAATATTTTCAAATGTGAGTTTACGATTTATCTAGAAAAAGATCTGACTGACCGTTTTCATACATCATCATTTTCATCCTATAAAAGTGTATCAGTTGTTATCTTACTAGACATAACACCAAAATGCATCTCCGTCCAGTTATAAATATTACTTTATCACAAGATAATATCCTATAGACACGTGCTCCCTTGTGTATGATTGTAGACTATTCTGCAGGCTACGAGTTTACACTTTCCTACACACAGAGAAATATAAAAAAAACATGCATAATTTTCTGCGTAGTAGGATGTATAATTCATATATTCCGTTTACATGTTGAATTTTTTTAACACAAATTAACATTTATCAAAATTTTGTAACACCAGTTATTCTACGAGTTTTCGTGAATTTTGTTTGATTAGAATCATTTCAGTCAACATAATTGGACAGTTATAATCGAAAGTTGAAATACTGCTCAATATGTCTAATAAAACACGACCTCAATAGAAATTTTAAAATTGATTTCACAAGGCGGATTATTGTATCTTTTCACTTTGCAGTATTGCTATAAAGAACAAAAAAAGGGCAGTTTCTTCATCATTTCATTAGATAACATTTTACCACTGCGTCTATATACATTCTGTTAACTATATTATTGTTAAATGTTGTTTAATCTGAGCGGGTTCTAATTCATTCTCAAGCATTGGGGGATCTTTGGATTTGCGGGTGATTATTGTCAGTTTTTCTCGAACTTTGCAACTTCTCTTAAGAATGTTAAATAAACAGAAATTCGAAATATACCACCAGTTAATCTTTTGAATACCTAGAGTGCAATTGTTTATCTAGTGGGAAGAATAAAATGCTTTTTACAATTTCATGCAATATTGCCCTTTGTCCTCTGGTTCACCTGCGGTAACTTGAAAGTCTGTTTTATTTATTTTGTTTGACTTTCTTAATATAGGTATATTTATTATTTCAATATTTTTTTCTATTGACACAGGTAACATGTTTTAAAGCCACACCATTTCTAAAAAAAATGCTAATATTCTAAAATTCCATACAGAACGCGTATTTTTGCGAGAATATTTGACTTTGAAAAAAAATATTCACATAAGAAATGGAATAAGAAGTAAAAAGCGCTACATTTGATACTGTTGTTTTATGATTTTCTTTCAATTTCAAACTTGTTTTACTTTTGTTAAAAGATAGGATCAGTTTTCTCAGATACAGAGCTTTGTTAAAAAATCGTAAATGATATCTAACATTAGTATTAAAAGTATTTTGATTCAGTTATTTTAGAAACAGTTTTTAAGGGAACGAAATCAAAGAAGCAGTTTATAATTGATTTAAGATGAAGTAGTTAAGGAACAAACATCTTTGTAGATTTGTTTGTAAAAGAGAAGCTTCAAACAGATAAATGTACTGTTAGATTTTAATTAAATATTTATGCTTCCACATATCTTATATTACAGATGAATTATATTTATTCATACCAATCTTGTTTAGCTTGATTGCGATGATAGCTATCGAGGTTTTTTAATCGCCCTCAAGACACCAACCAAGATGAAACAGATGGCTTCAAAGAGGAGCTTGTAATATTCATTGCTGGTACAAATTCACTGCTAGAAGCCATCCATTAATGGTACCTACTCACTACTTGAACCCATCCATCACTAGTATCCATTCATTTCCTGTACTTATTCATAGCTGGTACCTATTCACAACTAGAACCCATCCATCACTGGTACCCATTCATTTCCGGTACCCATTCATTACAGCTATCCGTTCACAACTGGAACCCATCTATCACTGGTACCCATTCATTTCCGGTACTTATTCATAACTGGTACCTATTCACAACTAGAACCCATCCATCACTGGTACCCATTCATTTCCGGTACTTATTCATAACTGGTACCTATTCACAACTAGAACCCATCCATCACTGGTACCCATTTATTTCCGGTACCCATTCATTACAGGTATCCGTTTACTACTGGAACCCATCCATCACTAGTACCCATTCATTTCCGGTACTTATTCATAACTGGTACCTATTCACAACTAGAACCCATCCATCACTAGTACCCATTCATTTCCGGTACCCATTCATTACAGGTATCCGTTCACTACTGGAACCCATCTATCACTGGTGCCCATTCAATTCCGGTACTTATTCATAACTGGTACCTATTCACAACTAGAACCCATCCATCACTGGTACCAATTCATTTCCGGTACCCATTCATTACAGGTACCCGTTTACTACTGGAACCCATCCATCACTAGTACCCATTCATTACTGGTACATATTCACGACTGGAATCCATCCATCCCTGGTACCAATTCATTTTCGATACTTATTCATTACTGGTACCCGTTCAATACTGGAACCTATCCATCACTAGTGCCCATTCATTTCCGGTACCCATTCATTACAGATACCCGTTTACTACTGGAACCCATCCATCACTGGTACCCATTCATTTAAGGTTCCCATTCAATACTGGTACCCGTTCACTACTGGAACCATTCCATCACTGGTACCCATTCATAACTGGTACCTATTCACAACTGGAATCCATCCATTACTGGTACCAATTCATTTTCGATACTTATTCATTACTGGTACCCGTTCAATACTGGAACCTATCCATCACTAGTGCCCATTCATTTCCGGTACTTATTCATTACTGGTACCCATTCAATACAAGAACCCATCCCTCACTGATACCCATTCATTTCCGGTACCCATTCATTACAGGTACCCGTTTACTACTGGAACCCATCCATCACAGGTACCCATTCATTTCAGGTACCCATTCAATACTGGTACCCGTTCACTACTGGAACCCTTCCATCACTGGTACCCATTCATTTCCGGTACCCATTCACTACTGGAACCCATCTATCTCTGGTACCCATTCATTCTGGTACCACACATTCACTACTGGAACCCATATGAATAAGAATGTATCCAAGGCTTTAGCATTTAATAATCTAAAATATGCAAGTATGTAATACAATTAGTGATAAAAAACAAGTTAGATAGTGTATTGATTTCACGTGCAATCTTTTTAATAAAAATATCACAGCAATAAAACTCAATACCCTTGCTTTATTTTTTTGATACGCATCCTTTTAGATAAACCAAAATAGAAACTGGTAATTAATTTGGCACAAGTTACGGAGGATGCAATAATTAAATGTTACATTACCTGGAAGCTGACAGTTGTTATCAGCCACCTGAACCTTCAAATTGGGAAAATGTAATCATAGAATTAAAGAAAATGTTAATTCTGATAGCAAACGTATGGCTAAAACAAAAAGAAACATTTCTGTTTAACTTGCTTCAAATACGAGCGGTTATAACAAGAAGATTTTACAATACATTTATTTCTACAGAACTGGCCAAACGTCTAAACATTATGCAACACCATTATATAAAATTAAATCGACTAATATACTTTGATCTTTGAAAATTTATACTGAACATTTGTTATCAATTTAAAACAATCATGAATATATTATTTTTTTTCTAAAACTAGCATTAAATCAAAATTATTTCGAGAAACTTGTCAAATAAGTATTCATAGTGAAGCAATACATCAAATGGAAAAGATAATTTAAGACTGCACTAATTAGAAAGTTTATCTTAAAATCAAGGGGAATAACCGATAACACTAAATACTCTCGAACTGGTTTAGGTTATTTGATTTACATTCTATTTGTTATGCGCATGCGTGAAATATGGTGGAAATATTTAATAATTCAAGTCACATTTCGTTAAGATATATGTTAAATCGCCAAAGGCAACTGCGTTTTCCGAGTTGCCTAATAAAACTGGACTGTTTAAACTAAAACTGGAGGCAATACTTGATACAAAACATTAACTCTGCATTTGTTATGAAATATGACATTGCGGGGTAACAAAAAAATATTATTATCTATCTGTACAATATAAATACACAAAATGGCTGTGATGCAGAACTTTTACTTGAAGCCTTTGTTAAGAAGATATGAAACAGCATAATGACATAACGATTGAAAAGATTGCCTTCGTTTAAATCAAAGATACCTTTGGAGTTTATGCAAATATATTAACATTTCTGTAACTGGCTGCTTATAATCCAGATACAAGATTTCCTAAATTTTGTATAATGTCTGTTGAAATTTATATTAGATTTGGAATAAGGATGAAAGGCTTAATGACTTATCAACTGCCCGAGTAAACACCGGTGAAAATAGGGAATAATACTTTACTAATATTATCTGAAATGGTAAGGCGTACAATTATCACAAACATCTAATAAGCGCCAAAACAAACTAGTTAAACAGAAAGAACGAAAAGGGAAATGGCCAACGTTGTTATCATGTGCCCTATTTTTGCTTACGTTTAGAGTGTATCACAATCAAAGAATTGGTATTGCTAGAAGCGGGAACGCGAAAGCATCCTCACAACATAACAGTTAAACTTCAGCTACCTGCTTTTCTAAGCATGAATAAATATAGTCCATTATAGCGCTAGGTCATAGTGTCATGACACATTTTTACAAAAATGAAAATAACATTTGTCCTTATTTGAATCTTAATTGCGATTAAAGAAATGGATCAGCGATACATATTATTTGTTATGAAAACCCTGCTAAGTACAATCCGCATTATCCTGAAGATAAATCAAACACAAAATGGTAAAGATTTCAATGTGTCGTTTTCACTTTCTTATGTATTTCAAGAGTTTACATGAAATATACACAAGAAACTAAGAAGCATTGCAGAAAATGGAACTGGAAACGTGTTCACTTAGATAAAAAAAAACATCCAAAGCATTTCGACTTAAGGAGTCAGCAAGAGTCAGAATACAAGGAAGTGGAAGTCATGATACCCTCGAAACTGCATGTTTCAATAACATTTAAGCCAACTTAATCGACTCTACAAAACAATCAACATAGTCTAACAGAAGAACAGACTAATAAACTGGACATTCTAACAAAATAATTTCATGTTGAAACTTCTTTAGATATCCGAAAATGTAGAATATTACGAGGCACGAATATCCAGTCCTTGAGTACTTATGTTAGTCTAACAGCATTTAAGAAATTGGATTTGTTACCAGACTAAGGTAAGATACTTCGAAAACGGCAAATATTTAAGAATGCAACAGTTATCTCACTTGAAAATCATTTAACACGTTTCACAGACTATGTGTTTATAGCTTGTAGAGAAAGTGTAATGTCTATCCTTAGAAAAACAGCTCACTTTAGCTCGATCGAGTTGGGTAATGTGTGTATACAGCATTATGTCATGTTATCATCTTATCATACATTTCTGAAAGAACGTTGCTCAACTATTTCTGACATAAAGTATGGGGGATTTTTTGGAATTATCATAACTGGTTGCTGTAAAAAGTAGTAATATGCATGCAAAAGAAACGTAAAGCAGACTGAAGTGTTTTAATTTTATTCTATAAAATACTTACTCTTTTTTCGTTTAGCTCTGATCATTAAACCCATATCCCGCTTTTTATCTATATGCCGTTGTATGTTATCACTATTAATTTCATTATGCATTCAAACAAACACAGAAAATCATGTTTCAGCATTCATTCCATTATGCATTCAAAATTTCAACACACAAAACAAACCCTGTTTCAGCACTCATTTTCTAATGCAATCAACACAAAAAAAATCCTTTTTCAGCATTCATTTTCTTGAATGTTCAAACACAAGTTATAATGAATGGGCATCCATTTCTTTGTATTTTGAATCACAAATAAGCATCTGTTTCATTATTTATTTCCTTATACATTCAAACACATATAAGCATCTGTTAAAATATTCATTTCTTTCTACATTTGATTTTTTCGAATTAATAACTGTTATGTCAACGTAAAGACAATTCCTTGTGTGTAAACCGAATGATCCTTTCAATGTTTTTGATATTAAAATTATGTATCATCATCTATTTTTCCATTCTATGATTGATTAGATAAATTCTCTTCACTTCAAAAACTTGCACACGATATATTACGAGCCAGTATTTTGTCAACTAATCTTTAACAGCCAGAAGAGACTTTTAATATTATAACATACAGATGTACCAACAACCGATTCCAAGTAATACACATGTAACAAAAAAGAACCAGCTGAGAAAACTGGTATCATGTCTCTATCATATCTCATTGAATGATGTATATGTCATCCCTCAATAGACCTCAAGCACTGTAAGGTTACTCAATATAAAAACAATTACCAAGACTACATTGAATGCCTTATTGTGTATAAAGAGCTCAGCGACATGACCAATAAAAATTCTGTATACAAAAACCACTAGCTTCATTCAGTTATAAAAATCATTTCTAGAATGCATCAAGCGGAAGTGAATACACCGCTGAGGAAAACAAAAAAAATCATGTCAGTTAGTTCTTCGTTATGATTAGGATAACAGGACAAATTTGAATGTCTTTTATAGAGATATATTTGTTGGAGCATAGGATCAATATATCGTGAACACTTCAGGAAGCAAGCATAGAAACAATAAATGTCTTCAAAAAAGATGATCGACGTAGAAACAGTATATTAATTCCCCATAAGTGTATAGGTTTCGGACAATGGCAAATATATTTCCGTAACTATTTAGGCTATAAACAAAAAAGGTTGAGTTTATAATGCTAAAAGTCTCATTATTATTTTCAATGAAATAAATTACAGATTTAGTAATATTGACTCAATATTTTCAATTGGTATAATTTTTCATGTTTAAAACGTTCTGATATTAAATTTGCGGCTGTATTAATGTTATTATTATTGCATTTTTTTAGACGCAATGATACTAACAATTACGAATTCTGCTCTAAAATTTCATAATAGTAACACCTTTAACCAATGGCAAACTTGCTTCTTCAGCTGAAAATTTTGTATCTAACGATTTCGTTCGTTACAAAGGTAGGTCAAAATCGATTTTAATACAGCTACGCCGAAAAATACAGTAACTGTGCTTGTTGCTTTGAAAACAATGTTGAATTAGAGGGTGAATTCAAAGATGCAAAAAGAAACATACAGGTTTGCCCAGTATCCTGCATTTCAATAGACTAACATTGACAAAGTGAGCCGAAGATATGACGTTGTTCCTCATGCCTGACATTGTGCAACTTGTGGGACACAGAGATATTCCGTCTTTAATTCCTAAATGAAATAAATTCAGATAGATAAAAGCCCTTAATAAAGCCATCTCCTAAATAACACACTAGAGGGCTTTAATAAGATGTTGCATCTTCCAGCCCAATCAGTAGGTCAGTTTGTGAATTATTTGTTTATGTTCTGATAGGAATAAAATATTTATAAAATAAAAAAAGATACGGAAATCACTTAGGCCGTCAGGTGTAAGACAGTGTTTTCTAAAAGCAGCCTGTGGAAAAGACTGCGGCGATGTTCAAACATTTACATTACCAATACACTGTCGGTCCTAAATAACAAATACATTACTACATAAGTTCTTAGTATACTCACCTTTTTTAAACGCTAGAGTATTTTAGATGAAATCATCTGTTATTTAGGTAATGGACATTCATCTTTGCTGTCCTTAATTGTCTAATGCACACTTATGGATGTTCAAATATTTCATTGTCCAGTTTAAGTAAACAAATGTATTTTTCCAAAAGTCCGCGGGGCTTGGTCAGTGGACATGAATACTTGTGTTACTGCATAGAGCACATTCCTCGTATCATTGTTAAACGTTCTAATAATAATAATGTTAATATTATCATTATGATGATGATTATTATTATTATAATTATTATTTTCATCACTATCACCATAATCATCATTATTAATGTTGTTGTTAATACATCATTACTGTTGTTGTTGCCGTTATGTTGTCGTTGTTTTTATCATTATTACTACATTAACGCAAACATATAACATTTAAATAAAACATTTAACATTTAGATAAAACATTTAAATAAAACATTTAACATTTAGATAAAACAAACAACAGCAGCAGTAGCAACATTAATAGTAACAGTAGTAGGAGAAACTCTTTTCACATCTACTTCTCAGACACAAACACAAACTTTGTCTTGTCTATGTTTGTTCACCGTATGTTTCAGAAGAAATCACTTTTTTTAATTCAGTTACTATTTTTGGTCACCAGTTGTGTGCAATATGATATCTGCTCTGTGCATCTGAATCGAGTTAATGTGAATAGAAACAGTCGTTTCAACGGCACTATAGAGACAAGAATATCAAATAATTGGAAAAAAAATAACTGATAACAAAAAATGAATATGGCACAAATGGTTTTTGCTTGTCACGACAAAGCATGTTGGAACTAATCAACATTGTGTCAAAAAGCATGACAACTGCCTTTTGTAAATTAAGTAATGGAAATGTGCTTCAGCTGTCATGAGCAGTCCCTCAGACCCATGCAAAGGCATTCGGGGCTGTTTGTTGTTGTTTTTGTTGTTTTTGTTTCTTTTTTTCACAAGCATATTTACTAGATTTGTGTCTTTTTGATAAAGGTATGTATATGTATACGTTTTACAGAGATTGCGTCAAGAAACGGTAAAAACTTTAGTATTTATAATGAAACACTCAGTTGTAGATACGTTATTACGCTATTTGTAGAAGCAGTATAGAAAATGCAATAAAACTTGATGTTAATGAAAAAATAGCATTGAACAGAAATAACATTATTACTTACTTAAATGTTTAAACATAAATTAAATAACTTAACATAACATATACATTATTCGACAAAAAATTGTATACATACAAAATATAGTCGACTTACAAAATACAACTTACGCAAAGCAGAAGAGACAGGTCTGTCTGTCTCTCCGGACCTATTTTTGGTTACCAGAGAAGTTCAGTGTAAAATTGAACACCATGAAACAATGCATTTAATATAAATAGTAAGAAGTTCAATATGAGATTGATGTTATCAAAACATCACATTAATATTCAAAATGGGTAATAAAATTATCAACCTTGATGTAATAAGCGATTTCTATGTGCGTCATACATGTATATTGCATATTATGTCCGATTTAATTAATATAGACAGTGATCACATATATATCACCTATATATTTAAATGTTAGAACTTCAAATAGGCACATAAACTTTCATCCGAATAAATTAAAATAATTGTTCATTAAAGTGGCACGCCTACTTAAAGGGCCGGGCTTACGACACACCTCTACTATTTAAAAAAAAAATAACATTATGACAAAGGTAAAA